>SEYY01023137.1:117500-120000 GCA_009176605.1 Armadillidium nasatum | reverse complement strand
AAATATGACCTAGTATTATCTACTGCTGTTGAATTAAAGCATGACAAGCGGGATATTTAGACCCCTTCCGAGAGGGTCGCAGTCCCTCAGCTGTAATTCAAACCAGCTCCTCCCATTTTGAAGCGGGATACCTTCTGCTTCCGTTTTTACATTTATATCCTGCTGTTGATAATAGGGGGAAATAGCCCAAACGTTGACAGACAATTTCAAAAACGAATTGAGTTGTTTAAATCATCGACATTATATTATCTCTAGTCCAAAACATCGGCAACTTGTCTTCTTAAAAAATCGTTGACAACATTTTTTTTAAAACTCGTTCAAATTGTCGACACAATGACCAAATGGTTGTTACCTAGCTTTTCAACAAATCGAAATTTTACTACTATTTTTTAGTTATTATTATATATATATATATATATATATATATATATATATATATATATATATATATATATATATATATATATATATAATATATATATATATATATATATATATATATATATATATATATTTTATATTACATCATCACACACACACACACACACACACACATATATATATATATATATATATATATATATATATATATATATTATATATATATATATATATATATATATATATATATATATATATATATATATATATATATATATATATATATATATATATATATAATATCTCTTTATCACACACACACACACACACACACACACACACACACACACACACACACACACACCACATATATATATATATATATATATATATATATATATATATATAATATATATATATATATATATATATATATATATATATATATATATATATATATATATATAATAAATAAGAATAACGTAAATGGTAATTATAATAGTACAATTATCATAAAAGCAGTAAGAAGAATAACTACAATAGCGACTTTAATATTAATTGAAACGTAAATAATAATTATAAAAATAATAATAAGAACAATGATAATAATAATGATAGTAAAAAAATATTATAATATTAACGATAATAATAATAATAATAATAATAATAATAATAATAATAATAATAATAATAATAATAATGAAAACTGAACGAATAGAAAATCAATAATAATAAATAGATAAATAACATTGTTTTTTTAGTGATTATTAAAAAAATATCAGCATTTGAGGAAAAGGATTACAGATATGAAAATAATAACGGCAATAGCAGTGATAAAAATAATTATAATGATAATTATGATAGGATTATTATTTAAAATAATACTCTCATAAATAATAATAGCAATAGTAAAACTATTTTTATTATTTCTAATAATAATTAAGTCTAAACTAAGTAATTAAATTAGTATTTATAAAAAGAAACAATTATGATAATAAAAATGATGATAATAGTTATAATGGTAATAGTAATAATAATAATAATAATAGATGGAAATAATATTTTCCTCATTTTATTATTATTTATATTATTATTACTAACATTAATATTTTTATTATAGTTTTATCATTATATTTATTAGCTTAAAATTTTTATTTATTATATTATTATCGGTAGTAGTATTATTATTAGTATATTATAATTTTTTATTAAAATTATTATTTTCATGATTATTTCTAAATATTATTATTATTATTATTATTATTATTATTTTATTATTATTATAATTATTACTACTATTATTACTGTTATTATTTTATTATTTAATATAATTTTATTAAAATTATTATTTTGTTTGTATTATTAATATTATTATTATTATAATTTTATATTAACATTTCTTATGGTTATTATTATTGTTATCATAAATATAATTTTTATTCTTATATTATTCTTGTTGTGATTATTATTGTTATTAGTTATTATTATTATTATTATTATCATTATTATATATTATTATTTATTATCATCCTTATCACTGTAGTAATTATTAGCTTACAGTTGTGTCAGCATTATAATTGTTATAATTATTTTTTTTTTATTTTTATTTTTGTCCTTGCTTTTTAAATAAATAGATTAGGTTAAGATTGTGACTATAATGTATTATAAAATTAATTATTATAAAATGTACGATATTCAAAATTGGAATATTATATTATGTATGTTATTATGTATAATTTTAATGGTTCTCAAAGGACAAATTCGTCTCCCCAGAAGCCCATTTCAGTTTAGTATCGAAACATGTAAAGTACACGTAATATTTGTATATGTAAATTTGTAACTGAAAAAATAAATAAAGAATAAAGAAAAGAATTATTATTATAAATATTATTATAACCACTTTTATTACTAAAATTTTCCATATATATAATATATATATATATATATATATATATATATATATATATATATATATATATATATATATATATATATATATATATATATATATATATATATATAATATATATAAGTTTTTTATTTCGAATTTTTTTTAAAAAATTCTATTTGCATATGATTGACTTTTTATATCCTTCTACTCTCTTAAATTCTCTCTCAC
>SEYY01023137.1:112500-115000 GCA_009176605.1 Armadillidium nasatum | reverse complement strand
AGACTTATTTCAAGTTTTAATTTGTATCACTAAAATATGACCTAGTATTATCTACTGCTGTTGAATTAAAGCATGACTGGCGAGATATTTAGACCCCAGTCGAGAGGGGCGCAGTCCCTCAGCTAGCGTCTCTTATATCTTACTTATATTTTTATAAATAGAATTCATAATACAGGTAGGTAATTGAGGGACCCTCTGGATGGTTTTCAGCCCAGCTCCTCCCATTTTGAAGCGGGATACCGTCTGCTGCCATTCTTACATTTATATACTGCTGTTGATAATAGGTTGAAATAGCCCAAACGTTGACAGACAATTTCAAAAACGAATTGAGTTGTTTAAATCATCGACATTATCTTTCGACCAAAACATCAACGACTTGTTTTCTTAAAAAATCGTTGACAGCATTTTTTTGAAAACCCGTTCAAATCGTCGACAAATCTATTCAACAAATCGGAATTTCGCTACTATTTTATTTTCCACACACACGCAGAGAGAGAGAGAGAGAGAGACCTATATTAGAAAAAAATTCGTTTGCTATTTTTGAAAGTAAAAAAGAGCTTCGTAAACATAATAACAATGATGATAATAATGATAATAATAATAATAATAATAATAAAATAATAATAATAATAATAATAATAATAACAATAATTATAATTATAAAAGAATTAATAATAATAATAATTATTTTGGTCTAAATACTAATAAGTGCTAAAAACTAATAATATTTATAATTTCATAATTTCACAAGCTTTATTTAGATATTATACATTACCGGTTTTCAGTTTTTATAGTAAGTCCTATACTATTAAATTCATTAATAATAATATTGTGACCGTGCAGTTCTCCTTTGAAAAGTGGCTGCTAGGGGAAAACACTGTGGTTTCCTTTGAGCCCAATATTTAATTCATCAAAATATATTACTTCATTTGAAAATACAATAAGTTATAATAAGTTACTACTAAAGTAACATCTATTATTAATGATAGTTTATTATGTTAGTAACAATAGCAGAAGCTTTAGTTATGATATCATTACAATAATATTGACAATAATAATATAATATTTACTACAATGCACTAATAATAATTGTAATATTAAAAATAATAGTAATAATAATGACGATGTTAATAAAAATACTAACAATAATAATAACAATGATGATGCTGATAATAATTATAATTAATAGTAACAATAGCCGAAGCTTTAGTTATATCATTTATTGCAATAAAACTAATAATAATAATAAAAAACATTTATTACAATAGTAATAATAATTGTAATAATAAAAATAATAATAACAATAGTAATAATAATGGCAATAATAAATAATGATGATACTGATAATAATAAGAATAATTATTAATAGTAACAATAGCAGAAGCTTTAGTTATGATATCATTTGTTAAAAAAAATATTAATAATTATAATATTTATTTTTCCAGTACACTAATGATAATAGTTATAATCAAAATAATAATAATAATAGCTAATAATACCAATAACAATAACAAAAACAATGACAATAATAACAATGATGATGCCGATAATAATAATTATAATAATAATAATGGTTACCACCATTTTTTACCACCACCATAGAAATTTTCAATAATAATAATTATTAATATAATTCTAATAATATTAATGACTAATAATAATTGAAAATCATAATTATAATAATAATAATTGCAATAATATAAAAAAAAATATTTATGAATACTGTAGAATATCTGATTTTCATAATTATAAAGATAACAATAATAATAATAATAATAATAATAATAATAATAATAATAATAATAATAATGACTAATTATGGGCCTAAATAGCAATGAAGCTAAACTTTGAGCTAAGTTTTCAAAATATCAGTAATAAAATCTGTGTTAAGTTATAGGCAAGAAAATATGTTAGCTTACCGATTTGTTTTAAACAGTGTTGATCACTTTACCTGTTGACGATTTGGTTCAGGCTTCATTCTGAACTGAACAATATTTTTTTAAAAAAATAAAAAAATTAAATAAATATAATAAATGCTTTTTAAAATTACTGAAAAAAAAAAAATATTTTTTAAAAAATTTTTTAATTTTTATTTTTATTTTTTATTTTTTATTTTTTTAATTTGAGCTAAAATTTTAGCCGAATATCGAGTTCCAAGTTTCCTCAAAATTTTTTATATTGAATTTCATATATTATATATATATATATATATATATATTATATATATATATATATATATATATATATATATATATATATATATATATATATATATATATATATATATATATATATATATATATATATATATATATATATATATATATATATATATATATATATATATATATATATATATATATATATATAAATAAAAATATTTTTTATTTAAAAAAATATTTAAATATATTTAAATATAATAATGATATATATATATATATATATATATATATATATATATATATATATATATATATATATATATATATATATATATATA
>SEYY01023137.1:95000-100000 GCA_009176605.1 Armadillidium nasatum | reverse complement strand
ATATATATATAATATATTATATATATATATATATATATATATATATATATATATAATATATATATATATATATATATATATATATATATATATATATATATATATATATATATATATATATATATATATATATATATATATATATATATATATATATATATATTTCACTATCACCTTTCCCACTTTCGTGAGGTGTGGCCCGCCACAATTCCCTTACAAACATAACTATTCTTACCTTTTCAACTCTTTCACCACCTCCTCCATCTCTGTCTCCACAAATCTTCTACCTCGTCTAAACTCAAATTCCTTCCTTCAAAATCACTCCCACTCCATCCATCCATCTCCACTTTGGCCTTCCCCTTCCCCCTACCTTTCCCCTATCTACATCGGATCTACTTACCTTGCCAACCATTCTGTTCTCTTTCATTCTTCACATATGTCCAAACCATTTTAGCACATCCTCCTCCTCTCTATCAATTACACCCTTCTTCCATTTACACATCTCCCTTATTCTTTCATTTCTAATCCTATCAATCCTTCTCAATTTATATATCGCTCTCAAATCTTTCATCTCAAAGACATTGAAACTTTTTCTCGACCGAGCACTTTTCATCTATGTTTCACACACATACAATACAGAAGGTGAACACATACATTCAAACATTCTTATCTTTATTTCTTTCGAAATTTTTCCTTTCTTCCATACTTTTCTTAGGCCCCCAATACTTTCATTCCTTCTACCACTCTGTTCTTTATTTCCTTTTTCCGTCCCACCCTTACCTTCCACCCAACATTACTAGATATTTGAATTCATTCACCTCCTCAAGTTTCCATTCTCACACTTCTACAAACCAATTCCTCCCTCCACATTTCCTCATCCCCACCTCCAATCCTCATAACTTTATTCTTCGCTGGATTGAATTTCAATCTCGTGTTTGCACATTTCCCTTCAAACTCTCACAAGTATTCTCATCTTTTCTCCAGATTCTGCCACCAACACATGCCGCATCATCTGCAAAAAGTAAAACATTCACTTCACATTCACCCTCCATATTTCTCAACGTAATACTCTTCCCTTCTCTCTCCATTTTTCTAAGTAAACCATTCATCAATAGATTAAATAACATGGAGATATTACAAACCCCTGTCTCAATCCCACTCCTATGCTAAACCAATCCGATAGTTCTCTCTTCACCCTCACTCTTGATCTACAATTCGCATATATATATATATATATATATATATATATATATATATATATATATATATATATATATATATATATATATATAATATATATATATATATATATATATATATATATATATATATATATATATATATATAATTTATATATATATTTTAATAATCGAAAATGCGGATATTTTTGAAATGCGGATATATATATTTCCGAAAGTGCGATGCGGAATGCGGATGTTGAATCGAAAATGCGGATATATATATATATGCGCCGGATGCGGATGCCATCACTAATATATATATATTCTAAAAGAGTGAATTAAAAAATATGAAGAATACTACATACAGTCATACACCCCACCCAAATTTCTCAGGTGAATAAAGACCCGAGTTTTAAGTGAGGAGATTTTATTCAGCAGGAAATACAAAAGAAAGACGGAAATTCCATATAACAAAGGTTGCTGAAAGGAGAGAAGCTACCAAACTTAGCTCAAAATTAGTAGGACGAAATTCCACCCTTTCTTCTGTATTGGCGTCGTAAAATTGGTGGAATTCTATCTGATTCCCTAATCAATTCCCTCTTGTCTTCGCCTTAGTTGTACTTGTAGAAGATTGTTAAAGGATGTAAACGTGTGTCCTAAAAAAAAAAAAAAAAAAAAAAAAAAAAAAAAAAAAAAGTCGAAGGAGCTAAAAAAAAAAAAGTTAAAAAAGTTTGAGGACATGAGGGCAGAACTAAATGCAAAATCTAAGCCTTCCACCCCCTCTTATTTAACAACAACTTCACGATAGGGATCCACATATAGTTATTCAGTAGTCGTATATTCTTTTAAGAGTTTATATTCAATTTACTTTGATATTTCTTAAAAAATAAACCAATATAAATTAACAGAACTCATAATGTTAAAGATTTCTTTTTCTAGCGATAAGTCAAGCTCACCAGTTACTGAATCTTTGGACTTTAAGTAGTACATGTAACAGTTTATATTTTGTAAAATAATAGGTTACCAGCCCTGTCAAACTGTAATGAGATAAGAGATAAATTATCTAGGAAAAAAAGCAAACTTTATCAATTTATTGAACTTCACAATAAAAAAAAGAAATAGAGCTAGTAACCAAAATAGAATCAGAGCTAGTAACCTTACATTTTACAAAATATAGATTGATAAGCGTAAGTATGTTTTGGGTAGAAAAGGAACCAACATATTTCGATTATCGCTATTCATTTAACACCCCCTCCTTGAATAGGGCTTTGCCCCTTGAGTGGTGGTGATGTGTAAAAAAAAAAAAAAAAAAAAAAAAATTCATGAAGGTTTTATGCTTCAGTTAGAGTGCAGCTGGCGTTCGGTTGGCGTCATGTTGGCGTCAGAATAAAGGCGAATAAAACAAAGATGATTTCCCTTTCCCAATGCGTCGCCATCTTTTTCTAAACCAAAATATATTTAGCAGGGATTTTATAATTATCCAATAGCAATAATAATGACTATTTATAATTATTGATTTTATAATTATATAATAATTAATAATAAAAAATTAATAACTGAATAACTATATCAATAGACTAAATATTTATAACAATTAACATTTGTTACTTTCTAGAATAAACATTTATTCTTTTATTTGTTTCTTCACAATAATTTTTTTTAATTCAGTCTGGATAAAAGAAAAACTGATTTGCATATATTTGTATTAAGTTTTTACTAAATTAAACTTAAAGGACACATACGCACACCCACATTCATACACACACACAAACACACACACTTACTCACTCTCATTCACACATAAAAGTAAAACCATAAAGATCACCTGCATATCTTGACTTTGTAACACTATATATATATATATATATATATATATATATATATATATATATATATATATATATATATATATATATATATATATATATATATATATATATATATATATATATATATATATTAGTGATGGCATCCGCATCAAAATTAACATCCGCATCCGCACTTTCGAAAATTCAACATCTGCATCCGCATCCGCACTTTCAAAAATTCAACATTCATATGCGCATCCGCACTTGACGAAAATTCTATATCCGCATCCGCATCCACATCCGCAAAGGAGGAAATATGACATCCGATCCACACTAACGTATATATATATATATATATATATATAATATATATATATATATATATATATATATATATATATATATATATATATATATATATATATATATATATATATATATATATATATATATATATATATATATATATCATACAGAGATGGAATTTATGAAAATACTTTTCCACTTTAATTTACTCCCAAATTTCCAAGTGGAAAAAGTATTAATTAACGAGTGTCTCACTAATATCTTCAGACCCACTCTTCATTTTCCTACTGTACCCAAACAAAAAATATGCTTAAAACTTCTGTATAGAGGATCTCTTACGTCTCAACTTAATATAAATATTCTTACTATGATTGAAACTACATTCCAGCAACTCCAGTTCATTCTTATAAATTTTAAATCCCTCTCAATAGTTTCTTCAGACACAAAGAATCTCACTCAATGCTTCTCAGATCTTCATAAATTTATTTATTTAAGTGTACTAGCTGTAATGCGGTATATGTAGACCAAACTGGTCTACAATCGAAAGTAAGGATTGATAAGCATAGAGGAGTTTCCTTTAGAACAGACCATCCTATTTGTTCTCTTGTACACTCTGCCATAAAAGACCATGGACATACCCACCCTTTTTCTTCATTAAATTTCTCTGTTCTTCAAGTATAGAGAAATAGGAAGAAGAAAAAAGAGTGGGTATCTCCATGGTCTCTTATGGCAGAGTGTTCAGAAGAGAAAAGAGGAAGGTCAGTTCTGAAGGAAACTCCTCTATGCTTATCAATCCTCACTTTTAAATGTAGGCCAGTTTGTTATGCTGCATTACAGCTGGCACACTTAAATAAATTGATGAGGATCTGAGAAGCATTGGGATAGATTCTTCGTGTCTCAAGAAAGTGTGAATTAAGAGGGATTTACAATTTGCAAGCGTAAAGTGGCACTGGGGAAATGTAGCTTCAAGGACAGTAAGAATATTTTTGTTAAGTTGGGATGTAAGGGACCCTAAATACGGAAGTTTTAGATATATTTTTTACTTAGGAACAATAGGAAAACGATGAGTAGCTCTAAAGATATCAGCGAATAACTTGTCAATACTTTTTTCCACTTGGAACTTAGGGAATAAATTAAAATGGAAAAGAATTTAATAAATTCTATCTCTTTTTGGAATAAATGCCAGTCAAAGCAAATTTTAAATGCTATATTGATTCTAGATCTTAGACCTGATAGAATAAACTTAAGAGGTATGTTGCTAAAATAGTTTGTAGCAAGAAGGGTAGAAGTAGGTTTTCTATAAACAGATGTTTTAAATATGTTGTTAATATGCGTAACATATACATCTAGAAAAAATAGGGAATTATTAACTTCTTGTTCCATAGTGAATCTCATGCTGTTGTGTCTCTCATTCATATACTGTAGAAACATATTGGCATGAGCTTTCTCCTTGAAAACTACGAAGCAGTCATTCATGTAGCGGCGGCAGAGAAGTGGTTTGAATAGAGGGAGGCATTGCCTAATCCATTGTTTTTCATAATAACAGAGAAAGTTATTTGCAAAAGCAGGACCTAAAGGAGAGCCCATAGCCATACCATCAATTTGGATATAGTTCCCAGTCGAAAGTAATATAGAATCTTCAACAGATAATTTTAAAAGTTTGGTGAATGAGAGATGATCCATTCCCATAATGTTTTGATTATTA
>SEYY01023137.1:85000-87500 GCA_009176605.1 Armadillidium nasatum | reverse complement strand
ATATTTTTTTTAATAAGTACTTTTTATATATATATTTTTATTAGCACCTTTGCTAAATAATTTTCATTTGTATATTTTTAAGTATTCTCGGTACTGACTTTAAAAACTATTTAATAGAGTGTTTTTAATAAATATTCTTCAAAGTACGTTTTACTAAGTACCTATTAAAATGTACTTTTACTAAAATAAATTTCATTAATAACTTTGATAAAAACTGATTAACTTTTATATGTATTGTTTTTTGAACTTTTGAAAGTACTTTTGTAGCTATTTTTCTAAGTATTCTTTTTGCTTAATAGTAATATAAGTACTTTAACATAATACTTTTCCTAAACAATTTTGCAAAATACTTTTTAACACAATACTTTTTCTAAAAATTGTTGCAAAGTACTTTAATGTAATACTTTTCCTAACCATTTTTGCGAAGTACTTTAACATTTTAAAAACTTTTGTAATCCTTTTTACAAAGTATTATAATGTAGTACTTACTCCAACCATTTTTGCAGAATACTCTAACTTAATACTTTTCCTAACTATTTTCGTAAAGTACTTTAACATAATACTTTTCCTAACCATTTTCGCAAAGTACTTTAACATAATACTTTTGCAATCATTTTTGCAAAGTATTATAATAAAGTACTTACTCCAACCATTTTTAAAGAACACTAACTTAATACTTTTCCTCACCATTTTTGCAAAGTACTTTAACTTAATATTTTTTGCGAAGTATTTTAACATAACATTTTTTCTAAATATTTTTGCAGAAACTCTAACTTAATATTTTTTTAAACCATTTTTGCGAAGAACTTAACATAATACTTTTTCTAACCATATTTGCAAAGTACTTTAAATAAATTTTCTAAATGCTTTTACAAAGTATTTACAATAACTACATTATCAAAATACTTTTCAGTGGTATTGTTTGTATGTATGTGTATTTCTTAGTACTTTTTTTCTAAAAACTTTTAAATGATTAGTATTTTTACCTAAGAATTTTAAGAATTTTTCCCCATTTCCATTTTTCTAAGTACTTTTACTAACTTTTATAATTACTTTTGCAGAAGTACTTTTAATAAGTATTTTTATAAGAACATTGCACAGTTGCTTTTACTAAGTATTTTTACTTTTACCTTTAAAAATATTTACTTTTAATTAGTACTTTAATAACTTTTGAAAAGTATTCAATAAGTACCTTTTTTTTGCTACGTTCGTTTAATTAAATATGATTTTAAGTCCTTTAAATAATAGTGATGAAAATAAAATAATGATAATAATTTTTTTATTATATTGATAAACTATTAAAATTATTATATATTATTATTACTATTATTAGAGCAAATTTTTGGATTTATATTTGAGCAAAGGTTTTTTTTTTTTAATTATTTCTTTTTTTTACTGCAACCTTTGTAAATTAGCAAAGATTTTTATTCATCAATTTATAACTCAAAGAATATTGATGGATATTATTCAGGAAATTTTTTTGACTGTGGCTCCTGCATTTATGATTCTGATTCCTGCATTTTTGACTCCGCTTTAGAGTATTCTAGCTCCGAATCCGGTTCCCCGCTTTTTTTTTTTTTACATATTTTGTTCTAATTTGTAGCTAAATTTTAATTCCTGACCGAATTTGATTTACCTAACCGAACTCTACCTAACCTAACTCTACCAAACATAACTTTACCTAACCTAACCTAATCTAACCTTACCTAAGCTAACTTTATCCAACCTAACCTAAACTGATTGACTTAACTTTATTTACTTTAGGGTTTAGAAATTGATATATATATATATATATATATATATATATATATATATATATATATATATATATATATATATATATATATATATATATATATATATATATATATATATATATATATATATATATATATATATATATATATATATATATATATATATATATATATATATATATATATATATATATATATATATATATATATATATATATATATATATATATATATATATATAATATTTATATTTATATTATCTATATATATATATATATATATATATATATATATATATATATATATATATATATATATATATATATATATATATATATATATATATATATATATATATATATATATATATATATATATATATATATATATATATATATATATATATATATATATATATATATATATATATATATATATATATATATATATATATATATATATATATATATATATATATATATATATATATATATATATATATATATATATATATATATATATATATATATATATATATATATATATATATATATATATATATATATATATATATATATATATATATATATATATATATTATATATATATATATATATATATATATATATATATATATATATATATATATATATATTAAATTTATAAAAAGCGATCAAAAAGTTTTGAGTCTCCTGATTTGAAAAAAAATTCCAAATATTTTATTTCATTATTTATTTTATATT
>SEYY01023137.1:60000-72500 GCA_009176605.1 Armadillidium nasatum | reverse complement strand
CCGCAGATTCTAATTAGCTATTATGACCTTGAGTTGTGGGAAGAGAATTTTTCTTCTGCTAATATACTTATTTCAGGTACTGCCTGAGAGGGTCAAATATGTATAAGGGTCAAATATGTATAATAAGGGTCAAATAAGGTCAATTGGATAAGAATAATTCAGTTTCAACCTATTTACTTTTGTGGTATCATTGGCTAATCACTTACAGGTGTTTCCGAAACGAAATAGGCGGCCAAATTTAGATTAAAACTATTGTGTGACAAGCTTAGTACTATGGGTTCAGATTTGTTGGTCATAAGGTAAATACCAACAAAATTTTAAATCTAATATCTTAGCACAATCCTATAACCCTAAACAGATGTCTCGCCAGGTAGACAATAATAATAGCCATCACGAGTCCAACCGGCCAACCAGAGACTCACCTAGAAAACTTTTGTAATCCTTCTAACAACATGAGTCATATATATATATATATATATATATATATATATATATATATATATATATATATATATATATATATATATATATATATATATATATATATATATATATATATATATATATATATATATATATATATATATATATATATATATATATATATATATATATATATATATATATATATATATATATATATATATATATATATATATATATATATATATATATATAATATTGAACAACGATGAATATATCATTAATAGCTGAAATTCCTGAATCTTCATGATCATACACACTGCAAAAATATTGTCCTAACGAATCGCTGGGACAAGTGGCAAAAATGTCAGAATAAAATTTTCAATAGAGAAAAGACGCGTTAAGCATAACAAAGTCACTTCACCGATTTATTTTCTAATAAGAAAATAACTGAAAATAATTTGTTGTGACATTTTTGTCACTTGTCCCAACGATTCGTTAGGACAAATTTTGCAGAGCACAAATGCTTCTCTGTAATGATCAACAGCAAGTATCGATCTACTCTGTTATCATCCTGAAACTTAAATTGGCTCTCTTTCGATATTTCCATTGGTCAGACCCACAGTTCTGTTAGTAAGTTGCACTCTGCTACACTGCAAAAATTGTCCTAACGAATCGTTGGGACAAGTTGCAAAAGTGTCACAACAAATTTTTTTCAGTTATTTTATCAAAAAAATAAATTGGTGAAGCGACTTTCTTATGCTTAACATGTCTTTTCTCTGTTGAAAATTTTACTGTGACATTTTTTGCCACTTGTCCCAACGATTCGTTAGGACAATTTTTGCAGTGATAGAAAGCTAATAATATATAAAATTCTTAAGACAGAATTCTTCTTCTGTATTTTTCCATATATATATATATATATATATATATATATATATATATATATATATATATATATATATATATATATATATATATATATATATATATATATATATATATATATATATATATATATATATATATATATATATATATATATATATATATATATATATATATATATATATATATATATATATAGTTAAGAAGCTAAAAAAGAAATTTTAAATTTCTCATCTAAAATTATTGTTGGAAAATGAAGATTATTGATAATATGATTATTGACAATATTATGATTATTGATAACAATTTGATTATTTATATGATTATTGATAATATTATGATTATTGATAATATTATTGATTACTGATAATATGATTATTGATATTATGATTATTAATAATATTATTGATTACTGATAATATTATGATTATTAATAATATTATTGATTACTGATAATATGATTATTGATATTATGATTATTAATAATATTATTGATAATATTATGATTATTAATAATATTATTGATTATTGATAATATTATGTTAGAGAATAAAAATAAATAAATAAATAATTGCCGATATAGTCGCTCAATTCTTTATTAGGATTAGAGTATTGAAAATATGGACTACGATTTTTAAGGAAAAAATAATAATAGAAATAATAATAATAAAAAATAATAGTAATAAAAATAATAATAATTTATACTGTATATAAAAGGCTTAAACTAACTCTTAAGAAATTCAAAATTCTCTAGAACTATTCTAGATTAAAGATAGATTTCATAGTTCAATAGAGAATGTCTAAACAAATTAAAACTTTTATATATATATATATATATATATATATATATATATATATATATATATATATATATATATATATATATATATATATATATATATTATATATATATATATATAATAATAATAATAATAATAATTTCTTTTAATTATAAATCTAATTTTTTTTAATTGTAAATTATACTAATTTATAAAACTTTTACTGAAATAATTATAAATTTCAAATTATTATTATAATTATTATTATTATTATTATTATTATTATTATTATTATTATTTATTATTTTATTATCATTATTATTATAGTTATTATAATTACTTTTATCGTTATAATTGAAATTGTGTATTGATTGCTAAATTTTTCAGACAATGGGTATGATAGAGACAATAGGCCTAATATATATAATTATTATTATTATTATTATTATTATTATTATTATTATTATTATTATTTTGCTTTTAATATTATCATTATAATTATTATTATTATTATTATTATTATTATTATTATTATTATTATTATTACTCTTGTTATTGATATTATACTTATTATTATTGATAGTTATTATTATTATTAACATTATTTTTTTATTGTTCACTTTGATGTTAAGAAATAAATACTGTATGAAAAAACTTATTACTGACGATATTGTTTTTCAGTTAAGAAATTGATTTTAAGAAGGATAAAAATATATATATATATATATATATATATATATATATATATATATATATATATATATATATATATATATATATATATATATATATATATATATATATATATATATATATATTATATATATATATATATATATATTTTCATTTTTAAATTTGATTTTTTTTTTTTTTTTTTTGATTAAGGTTTTTTATCTTTAAATGAAGATTTTATTTTTAAAATAACATTTTAGATATATGTAAGGACTTGCCAAAGCTGAAATATTATCTTTGGAGGAAAATTAATTTTTCAGAAATAGTTTAAAAAATTGAAAAAATTCTTTGTTTTTCTTGAGAAATTTTATTCCCGTTCCTTCCTTTAATGGAAAAAAATGTGTAAGAAATAGGGACAAAAAAATTTGTTAGAGGTTTGGACAAAAAAAATGTGTATATATAGTAGGTAGTGGAGAAAAATGAGTAGTAGATATTGAAAAAAAATGTGTAGTAGGTAGTAACAAAAAAAAAAAAAAAAAAAAAAAAAAGTGAGTACTCTTCAAAAATTATCCTAACGAATGGTTGGGACAAGTTGCAAAAAATGTCACAATAAAATTTTCAATAGAGAAAAGACATGTTAAGCATAATAAAGTTGCTTCACCGATTTTCTTTTTAATAAGAAAATAACTGAAAATATTTGTTGTGACATTTTTGCCACTTGTCCCAACGATTCGTTAGGACAATTTTAAGTGTAGGGATGAAAAAATGTGTAGTAGATAGAGAAAAAAAATGTGTAGTAGATTGGGATAAAAAATGTGAAGCAGATGGTGATAAAAAAATGTGTAGTAGATGGTGATAAAAAAATGTGTAGATGAATGTGAAGCAAAAAATGTGTAGTAGATAGTAAAGAAAAATATGTAGAAAAATGTGAAGCAAAAAAATGTGTAGTATTCAATTAACAAGGTGAGGAAAATGTTTTCTAAATATTCCAATATATAACCAAATGCTAATAATATACAAATTTAATAAAATTTGAATAAATTTAATCGTACTTAGGTAAATAATTTAATAAATTTACGTAAACGATATTGTTTGATTACTTACAAATACAATGAAATAATTTGTATATATGAAACAAATGGAAACTGTATAGAAAACACTTAATCATTTTTCACAATACAACTTTGAAATATATATATATATATATATATATATATATATATATATATATATATATATATATATATATATATATATATATATATATATATATATATATATATATAATATATATATATATATATATATATATATATATATATATATATATATATATATATATATATATATATATATAACCCTTGATGACCATGTGAATTTTATACTGTATTTTTAAGAGGTGTGGAACCATTTTAATATACAATACAAGCCTCGTGGTCATCAAGTGTTTAATATATATATATATATATATATATATATATATATATATATATATATATATATATATATATATATATATATATATATATATATATATATATATATATATATATATATATATATATCAGGGGCAGCTTGGGACATGGTTGCAGGTTTGTGCAAACACCATTATATACAACTAGTTAGTGTACAACTGTTATTTTTCACTTTTTATTTCTTAATTTTTTAAAAGGATTAAATATATAATACATTGAATCTTATTATTATAATACTCCAATGAAGCGCTATTTAATATTACGTCATTCAATTTTGATTAATTATTCAAAATGAAGAAAATAGTATATGTGGTTTGCAAAAATTTTGCAAACGGATGCTTTAATCTAATAAATCTAATAAAAATTTGCAAACATTTGTAATTTAATTAATTGCTAATTGAAATAATATAATTTTTATCACAGATAAATTAATATTTACTAAGATATGTAAGGTTAAAGTTGTCTAAAAAATGCAGTTGTCTATAATGGAAGTCATTATCAATAAATAATAGCGACACCACTGTTATCAAGAAACTTAACCAAAATCTTTGGAAATGAACTGTAACAATAAAATAGTTTCGACATTTCCTAATTTGATTTCTATAACATGTTAAAATAAATGTTACTGCCCAACCAGACCTAACCTTACCAAACTATATCCAACCAAACCTCAACCTAATTCTGTAAATTTTAACTTTTCTTAAATAAAACTTATTTGTTCGTAATGAGCGATTAGAATAACACACGTCTACCATTTAAAAAAAATAAAAAATTTCTTAATAGTCCAGAAATTGCAAATGATTCCCATTGCATTAGTATTAAAAACATATAAATTAATAAACCATCTGTGGTTTCAACAGAATCCAAAGTCTTACAGTAAAATGAGTATTAAATTCAATGAAAGATGGTTATATAATTAATTGGTATTTAAAAAAGACTTACCACATCATCGTACCTTTTATATTTACAAAAAAAAAAAATAATAATAATAATAATAAAAAAAAAATAAAAAAACTGAAAATCTTTGTATTTGTTTGTTGTGTGGGTGAAAATGTGGAGTAGCCATTAACGTAACCACGTGAGTGTTGGGGTATTTTGGCGACTTCTGTTCCATCCCAAAAAGGAATAAATTTGACCCTTAAGTTGTAACCAAGTTTACAATGACAGCAAAAAAAAAGACATAGGCCAATGGGATACAGGTTACAACACCACAACACCACAAGTAGTTATTATAAGTTACCACACATCGTAACTCGTTCTGCTGTAATTTTAAAGCCAAATATGCTCTTTTTATAGAGTATGTCTTAGTTTTCTTTGCAATATATATATATATATATATATATATATATATATATATATATATATATATATATATATATATATATATATATATATATATATATATATATATATATATATATATATATATATATATGGTTGGTATATCTTTAATTTATATACACTTTCTTTTTTTAATTTTAAGCCAAAAAAAAAAAAAAAATTGTTTCTTTAAAAAAATAATAATAATAATAATAAAAAATAATAATTCATGTATAATTTCTTTTATCATTGACAGATATTTTTCCTTTTGTGCGAAAGAAACCTTTTTTTTCTTAAGTTTTACAACCAAACTCGAGAAAGTGATTTCACAGGAGAAATAAGGAGCAATTTAAATTATCTCATTAATATTTATAAGGGTTAGAACTGTTTTATTATCTAATTAATTTATTTTGTTTTATTTAAAGTTACCTTGATTTATAATCTCTCTCTCTCTCTCTCTCTCTCTCTCTCTCTCTCTCTCTCTCTATATATATATATATATATATATATATATATATATATATATATATATATATATATATATATATATATATATATATATATATATATATATATATATATATATAATATATAATAATAATAAAAATAAAAAAAAAAAAAAAAAAAAAAAAAAAAAAAAAAAAAAAAAAAAAAAAAAATTTCTCGAAAAAAAAAAAAAAAAAATATATTTTCTTAATCAGCGATAACAATTTTTATTTGTGCGAAATTTTTTAGGAAATTTCTGAAGTCCAGAAAATGCAAATGATCCTATAAATATGAAATCAATTTGCAAAATAAAATGAATCTCAAAATTTTCTGGTGAATTTTAATTTTAATTTTAAATTTTAATTAAGATATTAATTTTAATTTTAAGGTATCAATTTTAAATTAATCTTTTAAGGTAAATTATGTACTTATTGTATATAATTAAATGTTATAATTTATTAATTAATAAATTAAAAGCGTTCCACGGTAGAGATGTTTTTTAAAGATCTTTTTTGAAGATTGTTTGAGCCAAGTGTTCCACATATCAAGATCTTAAAAGCAAACTTTACTATCGCTGCAGTGAGATATTTACTCCTACAACCTAAAATTTCTATTTTCAATTTTCTATTTTCTAATTTCTATTTTCAATTATTTATTTTCTAATTTCTATTTTCAATTCTCTATTTTTTATTTTTATTTTCTATTTTCTAATTTCAATTTTCAATTTTTTAATTTCGATTTTTAATTTTCTATTTTCTAATTTCTATTTTCAATTTTCTATTTTTTATTTTTTTTCTATTTTCTAATTTCAATTTTCTATTTTTATTTTCAATTTTCTATTTTCTAATTCCTATTTTCAATTTTCTATTTTCAAATTTCTATTTTCAATTTTATCTTATACAGTGAGGTGTAGCACTCTATGTTAAAAGCAATATTGAATCGGTGTTAATTGCTGACATTAAAACAAATCAGGATGTGGAATCTCTGTGGGTAGATATTCTTATGTATAATAAATCATACAGGATAGGAGCATTTTATAGAGCTCCTGATCAGAGTCAAGTATTAGATGAAGATATGGTGAAGGAAATCAAAGTAGCGTGTGAAAATAATGCAAAAGGGGTAGTCATTATGGGTGATTTTAATTTTCCAGACATTGAGTGGAATACTTTGAGTAGCATGGTTAATAGAAGTTCAGTATTTGTAAATTGTATTCTATACAACTTTTTGAGTCAGATGGTTCAAGAACCGACAAGGCATGCGGCATTGTTAGATTTAATATTAACAAATGATGAGAATATGGTGAATGATATCGAAGTTGGGGAGACTTTAGGAGCTAGTGATCACTATATTATTAGATTTAACTGGAATATGAGGTCTGGGCCCAAATTGCAAGTCAATAGGGAAAAGATATTAGATTTCAGAAACGGAGATTTTAGCAAATTCCGAGCAATGCTCAATGAAATTGACTGGGATAAGGAGTTTGATGGTCAGAATTGTTTCATCATGTGGGAATACTTCAAGGAAATATTGTCTTCCATTCAGTCTGTGTGTTTTAAAGATAAATCCATTAGGGTGGCAAATAGAAAACCTAATTGGTGGAGTAGAGAGATAAAAGAGAAAATCAGTGAAAAGCGTAGATGTTTTAAAATATTCAAAGGTAGGAGCAGGGTGGAAGATTTGGAACATTATAAGAGAATTAGGAATGAACTTAACCAGTCAATAAGAAGAGCAAAGAGAATGGCAGAAATTAATTTGGCAAGAAACAGTAATAAAGACCTGAAAAAGTTTTTTAGTTTTTATAAATTTAAAAGCAAGGATAAGAAAATTGGCCCAATTAAAATTGATGGAAATTTAGTAAGCTCAGATAAGGAATTGGTTAATATTTTCAACGCTTATTTTGCATCAGTGTTTACTGAGGAAAGGTTGGATAGCAGTTTAGAGACTAATAGTTCTAGTATACATGTAATGAATAGGTGTGAAGCATTTGAAATTGAGTTAAATGAAATTAAAACTTTACTAGAACATATTGACCCAAATAAGGCAGCGGGTCCAGATGGTGTATATGGTAGAATTCTAAAAGAGGGGAGTATCAGTATTGCAAAGGCACTGTATTTGATTTTTAAGCGATCTATTGCTTTTGGAGAGGTACCTGAAGACTGGAAAACGGCATATGTGGTGCCCATTTTTAAAAAAGGTAGTAAGGAAGATTTAGGAAACTATAGGCCAGTTAGTTTAACATCTCTTGTCGTGAAAATTTTGGAAAAGTTACTGAAAAGTCATATAGAGAAGCATTTAGATGATAACAAGATACTATATAACTCCCAGCATGGCTTTAGAAAGGGTAGATCATGTCAGACAAATCTACTAGAATTTATGGAATATATTACTGAATGCATAGACAGGGGTGATCCAGTTGATGTTATATATTTAGACTTTAGCAAAGCTTTTGATAAGGTACCCCATGTTAGGCTGATGCAAAAGTTGTCACAGTGTGGTATAAATGGTATGGTACACAATTGGATTAAAGAGTGGTTAAAGAACAGAAGGCAGTGTGTATTACTTAATGGAAATAAGTCATTATGGGAAACGGTGAAGAGTGGGGTCCCACAGGGTTCTGTGCTGGGACCACTTTTGTTTCTTATTTATATAAATGATTTAGACAAAGGCCTTAAATGTAAGGTTTCTAAGTTTGCTGATGACACCAAAGTGGTTACCTCAGTAAGGAATAATGATGGATGCATAAAGCTTCAAAGTGATCTAGATAGACTTCTTGGTTGGGCAGAGAGGTGGCAAATGAACTTTAATAGTAAAAAATGTAAAGTTCTTCATGTAGGTTACTCAAATGAAAGATTTAATTATGAAATGAATGGGGAGTGGCTTGAGACTGTGGACCAATGAAAAGGATTTAGGTGTGATTATTAGCAGTAATCTGAAGGTGGGTGATCAATGTTTGGAAGCAAGGAATAGAGCTAATAAGATGTTAGGTATAATTAATCGCAATGTAGTTTACAAGAGCAAAGAGGTTATAAGCAAACTATATAATAGCTATGTCAGGCCAGCATTAGAGTATTGTGCACAGGTTTGGGCTCCTCATTTAAGAAGAGACATAGACATGCTGGAGAGAGTCCAACGTAGAGCAACAAGGATGATTTCTGGCTTTGAAAATAAGAGCTATGAAGAGAGGTTGAAAGAGTTAGGAATGTTCTCGGTTGAAAGGAGATTTCTCAGAGGGGATATGATACAAGTTTACAAAATATTTGCATCTGGCAGTAATACAGAGATTGAAAAATACTTTATAGTGGACCAAGGAAGAGTAACTAGAGGACATGATAAGAAAATTAAAAAGAAGCCATGCCATCTCGATCTAAGAAAAGTACTCTTTCAGTAATAGAGTTGTTAATTTTTGGAATGACTTGCCACAAGAGATTGTTGATTGTGATTCTCTTGTCAAATTTAAAAAGGGGCTAGATAGATATATGGATAGTTTAGGTATTATATAGAATAACTTGACTAAGCCAAATTGGTGGGTATATTTGTATTTTTAGATCAACCTATGACCAAGCCTAATTGGCAGTTTATTTTTTTGTAGTGGGTGATGGTTCATTGAATATTGCATGTAAAACTGGCCTTGGTGTTATTTTTTATCTTTGCATGAGTAAACTGATAACTAGGGATAGAACAGACCTAGTCTTTGTGCATGTATTAGTATTGATAGTTAATATTTGTTTGGACTGGGACAGTCTCGATAGGCCCTTGTGGCTTCTAACTGTCTCTATTTTTCCTATGTTCCTATGACTCTGGAATGGTCACGTGATATAAAAAAAAAAAAAAAACTACGCCGGAGTTTTAAGCCCTTATATTAAAACGTTCAATCTTATTACTCAAATAAATTTATATACAATTTATACGTATCATTATTTACTAGTTTTCTTTAATCGTTATATATATATATATATATATATATATATATATATATATATATATATATATATATATATATATATATATATATATATATATATATATATATATATATATATATATATATATATATATATATATATATCAGGGTTGGCATTGATTAAATCAAATTGATTTAATCAGTTGATTAAATCAATTGATTTTTTTTTATGAAAAAATCATGATTTTTTGATTTTTTGATTTTTTTGATTTTTTTAAAAAATAATAAAACTGTTTATTTTATATTTGTTTTATTTTGTCATATTTTTTGATACATAATGATATAACAGATATATTAGTTCCTTCTTACTGTGTTAAAAAACTTTAAAGTAGTTTATATATTAGAAATATAACTTCCTTAATATTTGGTTCAAGATTTCATATAGGGTAATACAAGAATCTGATCTTCATTAATATAATTTATCCAATATAGAACTGTTAGAGTTTAGAATTCCTAATATATATTCAATCAAATCTTCAACAAAATTTTATTGAGCTTTAATCTAATGCAATTTGAGGTTATAGACAAAAGAGAAAACAGAAAAAACAATTCCTTTTAATTTTCAACCATTTAAATTTTTATACAACATTATAAGAAAAAAAAGTATTCCTTTATATAAATTATACAAGAAAGAAAATTTAAGCACTTTTGATGCATAATCATTAATCCATAAATTAAATACATAACTTGCAAAAAAAAAAAAAAATAATAAAAAAAAAAAATAAAAAAAATAAAAATATATATATATATATATATATATATATATATATATATAATATATATATATATATATATATATATATATATATATATATATATATATATATATATATATATATATATATATATATATATATATATATATATATAAATAAGATATTTAATACAAATACATTATATTTCCACAAGAACAGAAGGGCTACAGAAATGAAAATATTTTTGACCTTTTCCCCTATTTTAAAATTACCTTGCCCTACTACCCCCGCTACAGAACCTTGCCGAAAAGGGTATTTACATATGTTTGTTTACGGTCGTCTTGAATTTATTTACTTTATATTTGTCTTAACATGAGAAAAGGGAAAGACCGTGAGGGATTATCGTACGTACTACATACCAAATACATAAGAAAAAATTTGCTCTCAAGTTACTATTAAAACAAATGTCCTTTATCAAATAAATAATTTTTTTTGGAATTGGAATATTAATACCATAGAACTATAGATAATAGTCTTAATTAAAATCTTTATAAAAAATATAGATTTCCTTTTCTATAATTTTTTTAATTTGCGACTTTAAAATTATATTAAGGTTTGCTTTTAAGAACAAACTTTCTATAAATATGAAGATCCTTAATAACAATAATAATAATAATAATTAATAATAATAATAAGTAATAATAAAATTAAATAATGGTAATAATTAGCAGTTTCCGGACGGTTCTGGATATTAATAAAAATTTGCATACATCAGCAAATTTAATCGCTGATTATCAAAATATTAAAGTTTTCCGACAAGTTAATATTTACCGAATTAGTTCAGGTTGGGAGAAATTAAATTCGGTTATGGAACATTTGACTTTCCTGAACTGTTTTGGAACTTAATTAAAATTTGCTTACGTATGTAATTTTAATTACTGATTGCGAAAAAAGTAAATTTAAAATCCGAGAAATAAATATTTACAGATTTAGGTTAGGTTAGGAGTGATTAGATTGTTAGGATAGTTTAGGTTAGATTAGGTTAGGTCTCATCTGGTTAGGTTAGGTCTGGTCAGTAAATATTAATTTCTCGGAATAATATTTATATTTTCGTAATCAGAGATTAAAATTACATTCGTTTGCATATTTTTAATAAATTCGTGAACAGTAATTATTAATACTATTTATTAATAATAGTATTAATAATAATAAAAATAATAATAATTATAATAATAAGGAAAAGCAGGGATTGGTATAAAATAAATAATACTTTGTTTTTAATAGTCGATATTATTAAATTCTTTTACATTTATAAACTATATTGTTAACTAGATTTTAATAATAATATTTTAAATAATTATAATACAGTATCTGAAGCAATTTACTTTCAAAAATGTTTTTTTTTTTTAATTTTAAAAAAAAAAAAATTAATAGTGTTGTAATAGAGACTTTATAATATACATAAATAGACATATAAATTATTTTTTTTTTATTTCGGACATTTGTATTTGAGATTTTTTTAATTTATTTTTTTATTTATTTATTTTTTTTTTAATTCAGTAAATAAAGGAATCTATTGTAAGAACGCAATTTCAGAGTAGAATTAAGGGTCTCTTACGTTATTCTCTGAATAAAATTTAGAACAGTATAAAACTACAATTAATTTTATTGCACTTCCCTTTATTCTTATATATATTATATATATATATATATATATATATATATATATATATATATATATATATATATATATATATATATATATATATATATATATATATATATATGAAGAAATATTAGC
>SEYY01023137.1:47500-55000 GCA_009176605.1 Armadillidium nasatum | reverse complement strand
AATTTTAAAAAAAATTAAACATTAATTTCTATAATTAGAAAATATGTAAATAGAGACAGTTAGAGCTTTGAATTGAATATTAAAAGTAAGTAAATTGATCAGATTAAATCAATTATTAAAAAAAAAAAAAAATGATTTTTTTTTTTTTTTTTTTTTTGTGGTAGATTGCTGAATGCTGAAAATATATATATATATATAAATATTATAAAGAAAATTATAAAAATTTTATATTTTATTAATATTTTATAAATATTTTATATTTGTATTTATATTTTTATATTTTAAGTTTATATTTACAGATACTAGACATTTATATTTAATTTTTTTTCCTTAATTAAATGAAATTTGTGATTAATAATGGTTGTTTCTTCATAGTCTTACTTGTACAGTTTGAAAAAAAAAGAAATAAATAAAAATAATAATTAAATTTTAAAAAAAATATTTCTATTGAAATTATAAAATTAATAAATTTCATATAACTCACCCGCCTTTTACAGTAAATATCTAAAGTCAGAATTCAAAAGTAAAACAGTGTTGCTGGTTTCATTAATTTAGCCAAAAATATCGTTGGACGTGATTAATTTTTTCTCCCAGTAAAATAAAATACCTAAATTTAAATTAATTTTAATTTATTTTCTTTTTTTTTAAATCTCTTTTATGATATTTTGAACTTAAAAATATGAAGTCAGTGACGTTATTTTTTTTAAATAAAAAAAATCACGTAAAAGAATCAACTGATTTATAATGAATTTGATTTTTATTATGCCAACCATTCATATATATATATATATATATATATATATATATATATATATATATATATATATATATATATATATATATATATATATATTATATATATATATATATATATATATATATATATATATATATATATATATATTTTTTGTTTGTGCTCCTATTGAGCGTAATCTTTATCAAAAACAAGATGGCTAAAAATGAACGTAACATTAGTTTAATGATTGTTTATTTTCACCGGTCTTAAAAACTTTTGAAAATTATTACATTATTCATATTTTTTCTTAATTTATATTAAAGTCTCATATTTTATATAATTACTATAAAATCTGAACGTTTCGGTTCATCTTTTCTTCTCGTTTGGATTTCTCCGTCCTATCAGTAGTATAATACTTAGCCATGATGATATCCTGTCTTCATAGTCCTATATATTCATGGATGTCTCTTAGGTTGTGAATGTCTGGATTTGTAAGTATGTATCAATGAAGTACATCTGTACTAAGTAAAAAAGAATATGTATGTATGCAGTATGTGTGTTTATATGTATATTGTATGTATATATATGTGTATGTGTGTGTTTATATATATGTATATGTATGTATGTATATATGTATGTATGTGTGTATGTATATGTATGTGTATGTATATTGTATGGATAGTGTGTGTCTGCATATGTGCATGTTTGTAAATGTGTATGACTATGTAATTGTTGTGTTTTTTGTTGTTTTATATGTATACATGCATGTAAATGTATGCATGGTGTGTGCTGTATATGTATGTGTACTTTGTTAGTAAATTCATCTATACCCCCTTTCTGACTTATTTCCAATAACCTACTCATTAAAAATTTCGGTATTAAAACCAAGCACCTTTTTCAAATATCAATCTCAATACCTATTATTCCATACAGTTTTCATTTACAATTATTCTAACTATATATCCAGTTATAAATTATTTTTTATTGTTGTCAATATTTATTATTAGTAGTGTTTAATTTTTATATTAGTATTATTATTATTATTATTATTATTATTATTATTATTATTTTATTATTATTATTGTTATTGTTATTATTATTATTTATTATTATTATTATTATTTATTTTTGTGAAATTTTTATTATTATTATTGTTTTGTGTTATAAGTATTTCATTTATCAATATCAATTTATATTACTATTTTTTATATCTTTGTCCTATTTGCAATTTTATATGTGGGTAATAATATATTGTGTTCTTTTCATTTAGCTTCTGTTTATACTTAAATTTTTGATTTAGATCTCTTGATGTTGGTTAGATGAACCGAACGTCAGATTTAATAGTAATTATATAAAATTGAGACTTTAATATAATTTAAAAAATATGAAATAATGTATAATTTTCAAATTTTTAAGACCGGTGAAAATACAATCATAAACTATTTTTACTTTATATATATATATATATATATATACTATATATATATATATATATATATATATATATATATATATATATATATATTATTATATATATATTATATATATATATATATATAATATATATTAATTATATATATATTATATATATAATATAATTTTAGAAATACAAATTTTATTTCTATGAACTTAATATTTACTAAGATATATTAGGTTAAAGATGCCCAAACAACGCAATCGTCTATACAGAAATTGTCTTAATAAGGACAGCCAATTATCATGAGACAAATTGCGAAATTTTTGATGTGAGCTTAAAAGAAAGAAAAAACTAATAAGAATATTGAGAAATTACCTTGAAAAAATTTTATGATATGTCTTTATTTGATATTTATAATATGCAATATTAAATGTCAATGCCTAACCTGACCTAACGTAACCTAACCTATCCCAACCTAACCTAACAACCTAACCTACCTCAGAAAATATTAATTTATGAAAATATAATTAATATTTTCGTAATTTGTGATTACATTAACATTAATACAAATTATTAATTTTCTGAACATTATTGAAAATGCCAATATATATAATATATATATATATATATATATATATATATATATATATATATATATATATATATATATAATAATATATAATATATATATATATATATATATATATATATATATATATATCAGGGTTTGGCATAAAGAAAAATCAATTATATAAATTAAATCATTTTTTTAAAAAAATTTTTAAAATTTGTTTTATTTTTTATTTTTTTTTTTTTTTTTTAAATTAATAAAAATAAAAAAAAAAAAAAAAAAAAAAAAAAAAAAAAAAAGAAAATAATTTAAAATTAATAAATTAAGATATTTTATTATGCTGGGAGAAAAAATTAATCACTTATAATTAATTAAAAATTAATCAATTTAATTATATTTTTGGCTAAATTATTGAAACCTGCAACACTGTTTTACTTTTGAATTCTGGCTTTAGATATTTACTGTAAAAAGGGAGTGATTTTTATATAAATTTATTATTTTTATTATTTCAATAGAATTTTTTTAAAATTTAATTAATATATTTTTATTTATTTTATTTTTTTTTGCAAGCTGTACGAGTAAGACCGTGATGCAACAACCCTTATTAATCACAAATTTCATTTAATTTAAAAAAACGAAATAATAAATATAAGCTTTCTAGTATCTGTAAATATAAATTTATTCAAAAAAGTTATTGTAGTTAAATTGTTCCGTAAAATTATGTTTTACCGTAGAGGCTAAAAAAAAAAAAAAAAAAAAAAAAAAAAAAAAAAAAAAAAAAAAAAAAAAAAAAAAAAAAAAAAAAAAAAAAAAAAACAAAAAAAAAAAAAAAAAAAAAAATTTTTTTTAAATTAAAAAATTGATTTAAAAAAATTCACTTTCATTTAATTTTTCTATTCAAAGCTCTAACTGTATCTATTTACTTATTTTCTAATTAAGAAATTAAGGTTTTATTTTTCTTCAAAATTAAGTGCTGAGAGTTCCAACGTTAAAAATAATTTTTTTTTTTTATTATTTTAATTTTATTATATATAATAATAAATTATAGTTTAATTTTTTTAAAATTTAATACAGTTTATTTTCGTCATTTTTTATATATATATAAAAATTAAATATCGGTTGTACTTTTTAAAAGATATATATATATTTAAATAATTAATTATAAGCTAATTAACTAATTATATTTACTACATTTACTTATTAATTATTACCTAGGCGAAAGAAATTTATTAATAAAAAGACTTGTAACTAAAAAAAAAAAATAACAATAAAATCAAAAAATAAATATTTAAAAATCATGATTTTTAAAATTTGATTTATTAAAAAAAAATAAA
This sequence comes from Armadillidium nasatum, assembly GCA_009176605.1. NCBI lineage: Eukaryota > Metazoa > Arthropoda > Malacostraca > Isopoda > Armadillidiidae > Armadillidium > Armadillidium nasatum. The sequence continues at coordinate 50,942 of SEYY01023137.1, read as the reverse complement.
AAATTGCCAATATATATATAATATATATATATATATATATATATATTATATATATATATATATATATATATATATATATATATATAATATATATATATATATATATATATATATATTATATATATATATATATATATATATATATATATATATAGGGATGGAGTGAGATATCGGTATCGGTAAGTGTCGGCAAAGTTTACGTTATTGTGGATCAGTATGTAAAAAGTTTATAATTATCGGTATCAGTAAATTAACGACCGATACCAAACTCTTTCAAGAAGGAAAACTGATACTTCCTGAATACTTGAGCCATCTACCGTGGCTCAAGCGGTAGAGTGATTGACCCAAGTGCTAGAGGGCACCGGTTCGATCCCACTTGGGGATCCTAGATAAATACTACCTAGAAAAGTTCCTCTCCACGAATAGGGCAATGCCCGTGGGATGTGAACTTTAAAAAAAAAAAAAAAAAAAAAAAAAAAAAAAAAATCATGTAGAAAGATAGCTGCTTCTTGACTGAAGTTTGTCCCATTTGAATTGTTATTATAATTATCATTATTGTTATTATTTGAGTAGGATAAAGGTCGCATTTCCCCAAAATCGAGTGGGTACATATAAAGGAGAATACTAAGTATATATATACCAACAAATCCTGGGATTTTGTTAAGTCGCTGTGCTGGGAAAATCACGGTCGTGAGATACATGGTTAAGAAGTTATCACAGATCCACACGTACAGGTATACGTGGTATATGGTAACTGGTGGATGGGTCGAACTTAGTTAGGGTAGGCTTGTGCAGTTCCTATGAGCGCTTAGTATCCGCGGTAAAATTGTAATGATACGTTTGCTAGATATGTAGAACGTTTAGCAACTGCGGATAATAAAGTATCTTCCCTAACAGTAATGGAACAAGCAAGCATAGAATATTGAATCGGTGACGATGGTGTATCAATCATGCCCTTAAGAGACTGACATATTACTTAAGTATGTGCGTAAGAACGAGAACTGTCGTGAGACAGCAAGATTGTACCAGACCACATATCCCAATAGACTATAACCCCATCACAAGACCTTCACCGTCATCCTTCGGAGGGTGCGTGAAAGCTGACACCTGATGCTTCCCACAGCTCTCTACAATTCCTAATTCTTACAAGATCTATAAAATGTTCCTATACTATATTGTCTAATACTAAATAGAGATTCAACCTCTGGAAAAGTTTTAAATTCTTGTCTTTGAACAGATTGAATCATGGTTCTGTTACAAAGGGCAAACCGTACATCTTTCCTACCAGTGCACTGAAACAGATAAGATGAATATCCCTCATTGTCAAATTCTAGTAAAGAATCACCAAAAATATTTTCATTTACCCACATCTTAGGGACAAACAATATCTAAATTTTCCTCTAATAAATATTGCAATAACTCATCTTTTTTTTTTTTTTTTTTTTTTTTTTTTTTTTTTTTTTTTAATAAAAAAATTGAAACAATTTATATTCTGTATACAATTTATATTTTTACAAATTTTTCGTTTACCCCCATTCCCAAATTACACGATTCCAATATTTCATCACAAAATTTTTTTTTTTTTACTAAGATCCTTTGCCAACATATCGCTTTATTTCATAAAACTTGGTCCCAAAAATCAAAAATATTTATACCATGAATATTGCAGAGCTTCTGTAAACGCTCATTCAAGTTCAAGATCCGTTAAGATCCATTCCTGTCCCACAATATCTGTAGGTAAAATCCCAGAATCCATCCATGTCCCACAACAACTGTAGATAAAATCCCAGAATCCACCCCATTCTTCATGCTCTCTTTAAATTATATTTATAAATATATATTATATATTATATATTATTATATATATATATATATATATATATATATATATATATATATATATATATATATATATATATATATATATATATATATATATATATATATATATATATATATATATTAGGGCTGGTCGAAACTAATACTTTTGTCGAATTTATAAATTTCAAACTATGTGGGGAGTTCAGCATGATGATTTTACAGTGTGTGTGATATATTGCAGTTGTGCGACCCTCCCCCCCACCACTCCCCTATCAGAAAGATTAAGAAAGAGGATTCGAATTTGAGGGTTCCTTACCGAAACCGTGCTATAATTTTCCAAAATAAAATTAGTAAAAAGTTAGAAGTTTATAGCTTTTCAAAAGGACATCAGTAATATTAGGAGGATTATGGGTATATATATATATATATATATATATATATATATATATATATATATATATATATATATATATATATATATATATATATATATATATATATATATATATATATATATATATATATATATATATATATATATATATATATATACCATAAAAAAATCAGTTATTACATTTGAATAATAAAATTAAAAAATATTTTTAAATTGTATTATAAAAAATGTATTTAAAAAGTAGAAATAAACAAGTTCGGAAAAAAAATTTATTACTTTTTTTAAAAAAAATTTTATTATATTTTTTTTTTATTTTTTTTTTTTTTATATCATCACCCGCTGCTTCTCAGCTTCGAAAATTGTATACAAATTAGAATGCATCTTATTTGTTTCCATAAAACTCTTATGGATATATTTATTTAATAATCTGTCCTCTTGAAGAGTCTGTCTCTTATTTGTCCTTTTTAAAAGTTTTTCTCTTATGTCTGTCGGTTTTCTATTTTGTTATTATATGTACTATTTCTAGGCTCATCTGTCCGTTTTTCAAGTCTTACTTATATTGACCTTTTCTAAATAGTTGTTTGTCTCTATTTTTCCTATTTATTTTTCTTTGTTCTTTTCCCTTCTCATTAACATTCATATTTACTTTTTTTTCTTTATTTTTTCTTTATTTTTTTTTTGCCTAACCTTAAATTGAAGATATTGAAATCTCTCCAGAGCCATTTTTACGACTTTCTTCCTGCATATTTTTTCCATCCAAAAAAAGGGAAGAAAACGAGCAATCAAAACACAACATCCAAATTTAAATCTTAAAAAAAATAATCCTAAAAAAAAAAAAAAAAAAAAAAAAAAAAAACAAGCACAAAAAAATAAAAACAAATAAAAAATAAATAATCATGAAACTATATAAAAGACGACTCTCTCCATCTATCTATGTATCTATTTATCTATCTCTCTCTTCTCTCTCTCTCTCTCTCTCTCTCTCTCTCTCTCTCTCTCTCTCTCTCTCTCTCTCTCTCTCTCTCTCTATATATATATATATATATATATATATATATATATATATATATATATATATATATATATATATATATATATATATATATATATATATATATATATATATATATATATATATATATATTATGCAAATTAAGGCAGTGAACCGCTGCAGATGTTTGAAAAATGTCACAATTTTTAATGACTCTATTAAAAGTTAACCTTGAC
>SEYY01023137.1:25000-37500 GCA_009176605.1 Armadillidium nasatum | reverse complement strand
AGGTAGTATATACCTAGGATCCTGAAGTGGGATCGAACCGGCGCCCTCAAACACGGGAGTCAGACATCCTATCGTTTGAGGTGTGCAAGTAGATAATTTAGAAGAGGTGGTGTCAGTTATGAATAACGGGAGTGAATTATTAGTTCTATTTCTAGAGGGAGAAAAAAAGGTGGAGAAGCCGATTGACGAAAAACTCTAGATACCACCCATTTGGTATAAACTCTTATTTGAAGGAGCCACCCCAGATATGTAACGTGTCTCCCATACAAAAATGATTGACACGGAGCAAGCAAGCTACTGTGATGACTTGACGAAATTTAGAAGTATGAGAAACAGTGTGACCTTTTGATCTTTTCATCAAGTGGAAAAGGAAATACTCAAAATTGGTCGATAAGTGATGAAATGATATAAAGAAATATTATTAATAAAAGGTAGAAAGAGAGCAAGAGATAATTCAAAACCCTCAGAAATGCCTTTGTTAATAGATTTAATGGATGAACAGTGGCCATCTGAAAAAGGGAATCGCAGATTCATTATATTTATATGGATCGGAATCAGAGAATTGTTTGAAAGTCTTTTGGAATTGGATTCTGTATCGTTGAAACAATCATATATATATATATATATATATTATATATATATATATATATATATATATATATATATATATATTATATATATATATATATATATATATATATATATATATATATATATATATAATATATATATATATATATATATATATATTGAGTCCGAGTGTGTGTGTGTGTGTGTGTGTGTGTGTGTGTGTGTGTGTGTGTGTGTGTGTGTGTGTGTGTGTGTGTGTGTGTGTGATGGAAGGAAGGAAGGAATTAAACAAGAAAACTCCAGAGAAGAGAAAGATACAAACAATCTCAGATGTCCAGCCACACAGCATTGAGAGTTAGTACTAGAAAACAGAAGAAGGAAGAGTGCTGGTAACATTGTCAGTAGAATACATGAAAAAAAGATACGCTTGACATTCAAGTCTAGGACCAGAGAGCTAATTGTTAGAGAATGAATGATAGTATGGAAAGATGGGTTATACTGGGTTTCCTCAAAGGATGGGGTATGGAAGTAGAGAATTCAGAAAAGGATTGTCATTTTATGCATAACGTGATGGAGTTATAACTTTGAACAGAATAATAAAGTCAAAAAGTCTGTTGTTGAACTGGTGTCGGTAAATTTCGTATTAATACATTGCAAAAAATTGTCCTAACGAATCGTTGGGACAAGTGTCAAAAATTTCACAGTAAAATTTTCAGTAGAAAAAAGACATGTTAAGCATAAGAAAGTCGCTTCACCGATTTATTTTTTAAGAAGAAAATAACTGAAAAATTTGTTGACATTTTTATCACTTGTCCCAACGATTCATTGGGACAATTTTTGCAGTGTACAAACTCCTCTTCCTTATATCATTTTTTTAATTTAAGATATATTTTCACTGAGGCCTAATATTGCGAGTATAGTAATTGGCATAAGAAATCCATCAAATAGCTTCCGTGTCATAAGGGTAGAGCGATTCAGTCCCTCTAGAGGCGGAGTCTAGAAAGAAACTTACAAGAAAAGTCCCATCCTTGGATAGGGTAATGCCCGTAATGTATGAAATTTACAACAAAAAAAAATAAAAATAAAAAAATAATGAAAATAAAAATTTAAAAGCAATGAAATACAAGCTGTTTATTGTAAGTTTCAACATTTTTTTACATTTTTGAAATATAATTTAATTTTTTTTTTTTTTTTTTTTTTTTTTTTTTTTTTTTTTTTTTTTTTTTTTTTTAAAAAGAGAAATTTGTGTTAAAAAATATGGCGAAACTTTTCGAAACACGAAATTTTTGTCATATTAAATTTTCATTCATAAATTTTCTTGTATGTTATTACTTTACCCCCAAAAAAAAAAAAAAAAAAAAAACTTTAAATTCCAATTTTTTTTGTGGAGTTCCATGATTCATGTTCCTTGATAGTTGGAATGAGAATCTGGAATCTCTGTTTCCTTCCTATCTCTTCAAGACTTTCACAGGAGAGGCCTCCCCTTACGGGTCGGAAACATTTTTGCCCCTACTCTTGACTCTTGAGTCCTCCATCCTCTCCACCTCATTTATGCCTAATATTGCAATTTCTTCTAAAGATGGTATTTCTGCTATCGCTGAGCTTAATATATAGAGAAGTTGCATGGACCTGATGATATACTTTCTGGGTTTTGTAAACTTGTACTTCTGAACTTGCACTCTGTCTTGGTAAATTATTTCTTCTCTATCTTTCCACTTCAACTTTTCCTTCCTAGTAGAGGTACGTTCATTTACCTTGAGTCAAAAAAGAGAGACCCCTCTTAACCTTCTAACTATTGTGCTATCGTTTTGAGCTTCGTTCTTTCAAATGCTTTCAGAACCATCTTTAATAGCATTGTTTTAATATTATCGTCAATATCGTTTTCATGAGGAAAATTTTACTGATGATTTTCTTTTACTTTTCTGATTCGTTGACCTTTGCTCTTCTACATTTCTATGAATCTATGACTATCAAAACACCTTCGATAGAGTCTGTCTCAGAGCTTTGATTTATAACCTTCCCTCTTTTCCCTCTTTCTGTAGTTTTCTCTCTGATTTATTTTCCGGTTGATATATAGTAGTAGATGATGACGGTTATGATTCAGTCTATAAATCTATTAATAGTAGTGTTCCTCAAAGATTTTTTCCTGTTTTTTTTTTTTTTTTTTTTTTAAATGATTCCTATTGGTTACATTATCACTTATACTTTCTTATTCCGACTGTTTTACCGCTCATTGCTCTTTTCACTTTGAAAGGAGTCCATCGCTTTTTCAAATAAACGATACTTGAAGGAATGCCTTGAAACGATTGACCTTTGACCTATCGCGTTTCTAATTAGGGTAAAGAAAACTTTGTTGTTTTCAATTTTTCGAATACTTATTTTCTTTATCTATCTCTTCGACAGAATCTTAAGCACAGCTATGTTCTTGGTATTTGACTTTTCGTGGTCTTCCTGGGAATTATCACATTGTATCTCTTTCTATACAACCTAATAAGTTGGGTGTTCTAAGGAGTCTTTGAAACTTTACACATCACTCCATTTGCCTGCTCCATTTAGGGGCGATGTTCGAACTTAAATGGAGCATATTTCGCATATCTGGAATGGTTCTAACACAGCCCTTCTTTCAAGGTTGAAATCTAAGTTTCCCTTTGTACCCTCTTTAACTCTTAGGGTCACATTGTCTATCTCCAATCTCTTCCTAGCATTACCTTTACATTATTATCATTATTACAACAGATGTTTTACTTCTAAGCACTTTAATAACATTTCTGCATGAGGAGAGCTCATGTGACACGTCAATCTACACAGTTCTATCCTTTCTCTGGCCAACTTTCATACCCCAGGTTTATCTCCATGCTTATTATTCTATTTAAACTACTTCCTTCTTCTATTTTTTTCAACTTGCTTTGAATTAAACACTTTCAAAGGCCGTTTATCGACTTTGCCCGTTGATTGATGGAAGGTTGGTAGCAACTTCCTCAGTTCTGTTGGATCATATGCAAACCTCGGACCCTTTCCACATATGCAAACCTCGGACCCTTTCCACCAAAGAATATATATATATATATATATATATATATATATATATATATATATATATATATATATATATATATATATATATATATATATATATATATATATATATATAATATATATATATATATATATTTCACCTCTGGTGGGCAAAGACAAAATGCCTACCAAAATTTCTATCAGAGTTAGGGGAAAAATAGGGAACCTGGTCAAATTAAAGACCGACATTACCTGATACACGGCGTTTGAACGTGTATAAGTCATAGGAAGTTGGGAAAATAGATGAAGGAAGTGTTTTCCAGACTTAACTAGTAGACTACAAAAGATTATGCATAGCGGTTAAGTCTGGGATCAGAGAGTTGGATAGAGAAACGTTGAGACTGTGTAGAAAGACTAGTAGCACAAGCCTTTCTCAATGGAAGAGGTATGCGACGAGAGAGTTCATAAGAGCAATGTCCGTTGGAATAGCGATAGTATAGAGAGAGTGACGCAACATTTCGACGGGCAGAAAGAGACTGGAGAGAATTAGTTAGAGCAGGAGAGGAGGATAGATTTTGAAAGAGGGAAATTTGGAAATCAAAGCTTTGTGCCAGAGTCTATCGAAAGCTTTCGATATGTCCAGCTTGACAGCAAAAGATTCACCGAAATGCCGAAGAGCGGAGGACCAAGAGTTAGACAGAAGGGAAAGAAGATCACCAGTAGAGCGTTTCTTACTAAAGCCATATTGACGATCAGACATAAGATTAGAAGAATTGAGATGTTTCCAAACTTTCCTGTTAAGGATAGATTCGAAAACTTTAAAAAGAACGGAGGTTAAAGAAATGGGACGATAGTTAGAGGGTTGAGAGGGGTCCCCCTTCGGCACTGGCTGAATGAGCTCACGTTTCCAGCAAGAAGGAAAGGTTGAAGTAGAAAGACGTAGACGAAATAGTTTTCCAAGGCAGGGTGCAAGCTCGGAAGCACAAGTTTTGAGAACCACAGGAGAGAGACCATCAGGACCGTACACCTTATTAGGGTTAAGCTTAGAGAGAGCAGAAGTGACGTCTTTAGAAGAAACTACAATTTTAGACATAAATGAGTATGAGGGGGGTTGAAAGAGTAGGAACAGCTCCGGAATCGTCTAAGGTTGAATAAGGTTGAATTAGAAGCAAAAGTTTGAGCGAAGAGTTCAGCTTTAGAGGAAGGCAAAACGGCAGTGTACCGTCAGAAGATACTTGACGAGGGAAAGAGTAAGAAGCAAAGTTAGAGTTAACATTTTTTGCAAAATGCCAGAAAGGGCGTGTGGAAGTAGAACCATAAAGATTGTTGCATTTTAAACTGAGAAAGGAGTTTTTAGTGTTACGGAGAATAAATTTTGCGCGATTCCGGGATGAAATAAGTTGCATGAGTTGCTGGAGTTTGATCGACGGTACGACGAGCTGGACGACGGTAGTCTTTGAAGGCAGCATCCCTGCGGTGGATAGCACGAGAACAAGCAGAGTTAAACCAATGTTTGTTCGGTTTAGTAGAAGGGAAAGAATATGGAATGTACGCCTCCATGCCAGAGAGAATCGCCTCAGTTATGCGCTCTGCACACTCCGAGAGATACCACCCAAGGAAACTAATCATTCCATGGAAAATTAGAAAAGTACAACCGCAGGTCAGACCAGTTAGTGCCACCGAAATGCCATAAACGTGTCCTCTCCGAAGGCGGGGGCCGTTCTTACGGAAGACTTGAAGAGACAGGACAAGATACGGAGATAAGAAGGTGATCGGATGAACCCAGAGGAGGAAAGAGTTTAACAGTGTAAGGAGAAGGATAAGAAGTTAGGAAAAGATCAAGTGTGTTGGGTTCAGCACCAAGACGGTCAGGGATACGGATAGGGAGATGCACCAACTGCTCAAGGTTATTCTGGATAGAAAATTGATAGGCGAGTTTACCAGCTGGATCATGAGAAGTAGATGAAAGCCATTATCGGTGGTGAACATTGAAATCACCTAAAATAATGATTTCGTAGAAAGGAGAAGAAGAAAGAATTTTGGAGTTAAGATAGTCGAAGAATTTTGGATAGTCTGTAGAGTTAGGAGATAAGTAGACAGAACAAATGATTTTAGTTGTAGAGTTGCAAGAAAGTTTAAGCCATAAAGTAGAGAATTCAGAAGACTCCAAATTAGGGACAAGAGAACAGAAAACATCATTGCGCACATATGCGCAACATCCGCCTTTGGATGAAAATTGAGGATAGAGACAGTAGGAGGAAACAGAGTAGGGTTTGCTGTCAGAGCACTCAGACACCCGAGCTTCAGTTAAGAACAAGAGATGAGGTCTAGAAGAGGAGAGGTGGTGTTCGACAAAGTGGAGATTAGACAAAAGACCGCAAATGATGCAGAAATTAATGAAATAAGAAGACCGTGCACCAAGGCAGGTCAACAACAAGGTCTTGGTGGCACCAACCCCAACATCGGAAGCCACCAACTTATAAGTGGTGATAGGGGAAGGAGTGGATGAGGGGCTATTTTTGGAATCCGCCCCTCTTGGATTCTCCGAGGAAGATTTATGTTTTTCCATTTTATTTATTTATTTAATAGGTAATGTAAGTGTAAGTGCTTGTAAATTTGTAGGATACATGTGAAGAAGGAGGAAGGATGTGGGAGCATAGGCACTCCAATGTGAGTTAAGGGTACACTAGAAACAGTCTGAGAAGATGAAATGCGAAACGGAGCGAACCAATGGGCAACTGAGTGAATGGAATGGTCTAGCCCACCCTATCTCTCCGTGTTTTAAGCCCAGTGGGGGGTGAACTTTTACCTCTTGGGACTGCGCTACGTCCTCCCCATATATATATATATATATATATATATATATATATATATATATATATATATATATATATATATATATATATATATATATATATATTATATATAATATATATAATATATATATATATATATATATTAATAATTAAACGGTGTGTTAACTAAACTTTTTTATGTTTCAGACAAAAAAAAAAAAAAAAAAAGTAATTTAAGATTTAATTTTACATCAGATGCTGAAGGGTTTCAAAGAATGGTAGTAGAGTTAGAGGTAGCAAACCAGTAGGATTGAAAATGGACTTACACAAAATCAAAGTAATGTTATAGTAAACACAAAGCTACAAAAAAAAATTAGAAGCCAGCAATTAAATTATAGAACAAGTTTATGAATACACTTACCTCGGACAACTTATATCTTCAAATGGTCAAGAGGGAAAAGAAATAACAAATAAAATGAAAGTAGATTGAAGCGTCATAAATGAATTAAATATTATTTTACGTGATAAATTTCCACGTTGTTTAAAAAAAAAAATGAAAGTTTTTTTTTGAGTTGTGTGTTACTTATACAATGACATGACTGCGAAACACGAACGAACAACATGAGCAATATACGGAAACAACATAAAAAAAACTAAGAACGATAGAAAAAAGAATGGAGAAATATATACTGGAATAACACTAGGAGGCTGAAAAAGAAACAAAATGATATGATCGTAAAATACACACACACACACACACACACACACACACACACACACACAGTGAGAGATGGACAAAGGAAATAGTAATATTTTATTTATAAAATTTGAAACATACAAGGAAACAATCACGTAAAAGACAGATAGATGAAATTGGAACAATTGCCGGAATAAACCGACAAGCGAAACCGAAGACTGACAGTTTTCGAAGTATCTGGAAGAGCCATACCTTGCAGTGGACAAATGCAAGCTAATATATATATATATATATATATATATATATATATATATATATATATATATTATATATATATATATATATATATATATATATATATATATATATATATATATATATATATATATAACAAAACTACCTCCCTCCAACTGACTTCAGTCCTCACCTCTGCCAAGGGTTCAAGCCATGTTAGTAGGTGCCCTGGGAAGACCGACAACAAGGGAGCAAAGATTCATGACACCGTGGCACAGAGGTATTGGAGACTCTGACCTCACTCGTAGATACTGTATATCAAGAGACCCTCTCCCGTTTGCCAGTTCTGTTGCTTATCTATCTCCCCTTCTGTTTTACCAGCTATTTGGTGAATGCATTGCCTTAACTTTTCTTCGAAATAAGTATTTCTCGGCTTTAGGTTCCGAACTTCCTGAAGTCAGACTGAAGTATATCCCTTCCTATTCACCTCCCATTAATAAAACTGTCATTTTAGTGTATATCATGCAGGGACCTAAGTCTCACTCACAAAATGTAACCGTCCGAACCTAGAATTAGGGATGAGATCTCTCTAGAAGTCTTTCCTGGGGCTCTTTTTTCATGTTAGACCACATTCTCAGTGAGCCGTGAAGACTTCTGTACTCAAGCTCCCCCACCCCCTAATAAAAAAAAAAAAAAAAAAAAAAAAAAAAAAAAAAAAAAAAAAAAAAAGGGCGGACAGAAATTTATCCTTTCCTCTTTAACTATACCTTTAATATTACTGCCATTTTAGTGTAAATAAGGGACCCTAGATCTCACTCACAAAATTTAACCGTCCGTACCCCGAATTAGGGACTAATTCTGTCTATATATAAAAATATTTCCTGCGGCGTTTCTCTTTCATGTTAAACCGTTTTCTCAGTGAGCCATGAAGACTATACAAGCTCTCATCTTATATATATATATATATATATATATATATATATATATATATATATATATATATATATATATATATATATATATATATATATATATATATATATATATATATATATATATATATATATATATATATATATATATATATATATATATATATATATATAATATTTGCACCACAGATGTTTTTTTTTCTGTTTCTGTGTTTTAATTATGCAAAAAATACTCTCAAAGGGTTATAAAACTTTCCAGAAGAAACTTAATAAAAATAAAAAATAAAAACATTTAAATTTTTTTTTTTAAATTATCTATACATATATTTATAAAAATATTTTTATATACGGTATGTATGTAATACATTTTATCAATTATTTTGCATATATTTACAGGTTAATAAGAGTGTATGTGTACATTTCAGAATTCTTATCTATACAGCAATCTTGTAAACCTTACTTTTCCATTTTTACAACCTACTTCCTCACGTCGGTTTCATTCTAATCGTAAATTTTTTTTTTTTTTTTTTTTTTAAATTATTAAAAATATCATTTGATTTCCACCCCCCTCTGAAGTACTATAGAAATATCAGTTCTATTTTAAGTTACAGGGTGTCCCCGAGTAACTTACCCATCTTATTCTTATGAACGTACTGTATATTACAATATACCTCTGGAATACTCTGGAAGGAAAAAAAATTAAGTTTGATGGTGAACAGAGACCGTCAGAATAATATTACAAACACGCACGCACTCGCGCGCATGCATACACACACACTCACACATACACACACACACATACATACATATACATACATATACATACTAATATATATATATATATATATATATATATATATATATATATATATATATATATATATATATATATATATATATATATATATATATATATATATATATATATATATATATATATATATATATATATATTTTTATTTTATATATATATATATAATATATATATATATATATATATATATATATATATATATATATATATATATATATATATATATATATATATATATATATATATATATATATATATATATATATATATATATATATATATATATATATATATATATATATATATATATATATCAAGGGTAGCAAATCATGAGAGAAGTCTCAGGGCAACATGGCTAGTAACTCGGCCCTTTAAACTATATCTTACCCTGCTTACAACTACTCCATATAGGACCAGCATTGGAAACAAAACTTCGAGAGACATATTCTTCTAAAGAGTTATGGGAGAAATTGCTTAGAAGTTAGATAGAAGACGATGTCAATTTCATTGAAAGGGATAAAACCTTACTCGAAAGTTTTGCTAAAATTAAAGGACTAGTATTGAGACGAATTAGCTCAAGAACATGATCTTATAGAGGGCCCTTGGAGGGGGGACTTTTAAGAGCAGATGGAGAAAAGTGGTGGTCCTACTGACAGGGTGAAGACCCTTCCTGAGAGATGATAAGGAGATGAGGATATAATATATATATATATATATATATATATATATATATATATATATATATTATATATATATATATATATATATATATATATATATATATATATATATATATATATATATATATATATATATATACAGGGTGTTGCAGAATTAGTGGTTACAAAATTTAACAGTGAGTATGGAAGAGCAAATAGGCAGATTTTATATTATACACATGTGTCCACAAATGTTTAGTTTACTAGATATTGCGTATTTGTCTCATTTAGCCCCTGATTCTCAAAACTATATATATATATATATATATATATATATATATATATATATATATATATATTATATATATATATATATTATATATATATATATATATATATATATATATATATATATATATTGCACTCGAGGACCGTAATCTTCTGGTTGCGAACTACATACCCTCTGAAAGTGATATGGATGGAAACGACTATTCCTCAGTATACACGCCACACTTCAGAATGATCTCCAATCCCAATATCTGCTGCAGCGGCCGGATGCTCGTGCGCGGGTGACGATGAATATGATGCAAAACCTCTTCTATATCGCTCCGAATGTTCGTCATTCACGCAATCGCCTGTCCACTTTTGTGAACCTTCGAGAACAGGTCCGTAACGTTTCGGAAAACAAACTTAGTATATTCTTGCTGCACGTTTTGCATTACCAATTGCAGCGCCATACACATTAATACATGTCTTCCATTTCCACATTTTTTAGACGATTTATGTTCCCGATTATGCGCCACGATTGCAAATGGCATTTGCTCGCATTTTGTACCCAACCTTACCTTGCTATCCACGTGTATTGGAACGTTCGAGAACTCTCTTTAAAACTAAAAGTTTGCCGACACGTGTGTATGAATAAAATAACACGTGCTACTTTTTCCTTCCCTACACATTGTTAAATTTGTATACCTTTAATTTTGCAACACCTATATATATATATATATATATATATATATATATATATATATATATATATATATATATATATATATATATATATATATATATATATATATATATATATATATATATATATATAAGGGTGGGCTCGTCCCTGTAAGGAGTATTCTTCACACATCTGGGGTGGTTCCACTCATACAGCTCTCCTTGACAAGGTGGAATCTATAGGATTTTTCGTCTTATAAACCCTCCCGCTCGCAATATTTCTCTCCTATCTCTTTCTGGCCTTCGAACTGTTGCGCCACTCTCTCTCTCTCTCTCTCTCTCTCTCTATATATATATATATATAATATATATATATATATATATATATATATATATATATATATATATATATATATATATATATATATATATATATATATATATATATATATATATATATATGAAACAAATTTTAAACATCATGATTTTTTTTATATTTTTTATTTTATTGATTTTTTTAGCTACGTCTTTTTTTTTATCAGTAAACTTATTCGCCTAAGTAATAATTAATAAGTAAATATAGTTAGTTAATTAGCCTAATTAAGTAAGTTACGTAAATTATAATTTTTTTTTAAAAATTTAAAATTTTTTTTATATATAAAAATGATGAAAATGCGACTGATATATAGAATCAACAGTATTTAAATTTTAAATTTTAAGAAAAACAAGTAAATTATATTATATTATTATTTTTAAAAATATTTTATTGTTCTGTTGTTATTTTACTTTTTATCATTATATTATTAAGATAAATATTAAAATGAAAAAAAAATATTCATTTTTAGCGTTGGAATTCTCAGCACTTAAATTTTGAAGAAAAATAAAACATTAATTTAAAAATAAGTAAATAGAGACAGTTAGAGCTTTGAATAAAATATTAAATGTAAGTGAATTGATCCGATTAAATCATTTAATTATTAAAATAAAAAAAAAATATTCATCTTGGGGGGGGAGAAAAAAAAAAAAAAAAGATTTTGTGGTAGATTGCTGAATGGTGGCCACGTTTCAATCCTAAACCTTTTTATTCTCTTTGGTTCATTTTTTTTATATATTTTTTTATTTTTTTTTAATTTAATTCTATATGGACCAAGTTAACTACGATAAACTTTTTTAATAAATTTATATTTAAAGAAACTAAATAGCTTATATTTATTTTTTATTTTTTTTTAATTAAATTAAATTTTTTTTTAATAAGGGTTGTTGCTTCACGGTCTTACTCGTACAGCTTGAAGAAAAAATAAATAATTAAAAATAATTAAATTTTAAAAAAATATTTCTATTGAAATTATAAAATTAATAAATTTCATATAACTCACCCGCCTTTTACAGTAAATATCTAAAGTCAGAATTCAAAAGTAAAAAAGTGTTGCTGGTTTCATTAATTTAACCAAAAATATTGTTGGACGTTGATCAATTTTTTCTCCCAGTAAAATAAAATACCTAAATTTAAATTAATTTTAATTTATTTTCTTTTTTTAATCTCTCTTATGTATTTTGAACTTAAAATTTTAAAGAAAACGAGTAAACTATTTTATATTATTATTTTTTTAAATATTTTATTGTTCTGTTCTGCAATTTCACTTTTTATCATTATATTATTAAGATAAATATTAAAATGAAAAAAATATTCATTTTTAGCATTGGATCTCTTACTACTTAAATTTTGAAGGAAAATAAAACATTGAATCCAGTGACGTTAATTTTATTTTATTTAAAAAAAAAAAAAAAAAAAAAAAAACTAAAATTAAAAAACAAAAATAAAAAATCACGTAAAAG
>SEYY01023136.1:17500-20000 GCA_009176605.1 Armadillidium nasatum | reverse complement strand
GAATTTAATTAAAAAAAATAAATAAAAATAAACTATCTAATATCTATAAATATAAACTTATTCATAAAAAATTTATTGTAGTTAACATGTTTCAATGAATTAAGTAGTACTGTAGAGGTAAATAAAAAAAAGGAAAGAAAGAGAACAAAAACCCTTAGGGTTAAGATGTTGAAATGGGTCAGCATTCATCAATCTATCTCAAAATCTTTTTTTTTTTTTTTACAGTATTATTATTATTTTTTTTTTAATAACTGATTTAATCGGACCAATTCACTTACATTTAATATTCTTTCAAAGTTCTAAATGTCTTTTTACTTATTTTCCTAATTATAGAAATTAATGTTTTATTTTTTTTTTATTTTCAAAATTAAGTGCTGAGAGTTGAAAAGCTAAAAATAATTTTATTTTATTTTATTATTTATCTTTATATATAATAATAAAAATTAAATAACAGCACAGAACCATAAAATATTTTTTTTTTTTAAAAAAAAAAAAAAAAAAAAAAAAAAATAATATATATATAATATATATATATATATATATTTATAGGGGGAGGACGTAGCGCCGTCCGAGGCGATGCAAGTACCCCCCATTGGGCATAACCCACGGAGTGATAGGATGGGCTAGACTATTCCGTTTCACTCCGTTGCCCTTTGGTTCGTTCCTTTTCGCGTTTCACCTTCTCAGGGGGTTCCCTAGCGTACTCCCGCCTCACACTGGAGTGTCTATGCTCCAACTACCTCTCCACCCCAATTCTTCACATGTCCCCACATTTTACATGCACTTACTCTTACATTACCTAAAACAAAGTAAAATAAAATGGCGAAACCAACAGCTGCCTCGGAGATGCTTGGGAGGGGCGGCATCCAAAGAATGCCCCTCAACCTCCACCCCTCACCCCATCATCACTTGGGAGTTGGCGGCCTCCGATGATGGGGATGGTGCCGCCATGACCCGGCGTCCGGCTTGCCCCGATGCACGGTCTTCTTTTTTCATTAATTTCTGCAACATTCGCGGTCTTTTTTCTAATTTTCCCTTTGTTGAACACCATCTCTCTTCTTCTAAACCTCATCTTTTTTTCTAACCGAAACTCAGGTGCTTGAGTGTGCTGACAGCAAACCTTATTCTGTTACCTCCTACTGTCTCTATCCTCAATTTTCAGCCAAAGGCGGTTGTTGCGCATATGTGCGCAACGATGTTATTTGCTCTCGTGTCTCTAATTTGGAGTCTCATGAATTTTCTACCTTATGGCTTAAACTCTCTTGCAATTCTACTACTAAATTTATTTGTTCTGTCTATTTATCTCCTAATTCTACTGACTATAAAAAATTCTTCGACTATTTAAACTCCAAAATAGAGCACATTCTATCCTCTTCTCCTTTCTCTGAAATCAACATTCTAGGTGATTTCAATGCTCACCACAGCCAATGGCTTTCATCTAGTTCTCATGATCCAGCTGGTGAACTCGCCTACAACTTTTCTATCCAGAACAACCTTGAGCAGTTGGTGCAGCTTCCTACCCGTATCCCTGACCGTCTTGGTGATGAACCCAACATACTTGATCTTTTCCTAACTTCTAATCCTTCTCCTTATACTGTTAAACTCTTTCCTCCTCTGGGTTCATCCGATCACCTTCTTATCTCCGTATCTTGTTCTGTCTCTTCAAGTCTTCCGCAAGAACGGCCCCCGCCTTCGGCGAGGAGACGTTTGTGGCATTTCGGTGCTGCTAACTGGTCTGACTTGCGGTTGTACTTCTCTGATTTCCCATGGAATGATTATTGCTTTCGTGGGAGGGGTCCCTCGGAGTGTGCAGAGCGTATAACCGAGGTGATTCTCTCTGGCATGGAAGCGTACATTCCATATTCTTTCCCTTCTACTAAACCTAACAAACCTTGGTTTAACTCTGCTTGTTCTCGCGCTATCCGCCGCAGGGATGCTGCCTTCAGGATTACCGTCGTCTTCAAACTCCAGAAACTCATGCTACTTATATTTCATCCCGGAATCGTGCAAAATCTATTCTTCGAGATACCAAAAACTCTTTTTCTCCGCCGCAAATGCAATAATCTTTCTGGTTCTTCTTCCATCTCGCCCTTTCTGGCATTTCGCAAAAAATGTCAACTCTAACTTTGCTTCTTCCTCTTTCCCTCCTCTAGTATCTTCTGATGGCACAACTGCCATTTTACCTTCAACTAAAGCTGAACTCTTCGCTCAAACTTTTGCCTCTAACTCTACCTTGGACGATTCCGGAGCTATTCCTCCTCCTTCAACCCCCTCCAACTCATTTATGCCTAACATTGTAATTTCTTCTAAAGATGTCATTTCTGCTCTCTCTCTGAGCTTAACACTAAGAAGGCGTATGGTCCTGATGGTATTCCTCCTGCGGTTCTCAAAACTTGTGCTTCCTGAGCTTGCACCCTGCCTTGGTAAACTATTTCGTCTTTGTCTTTCTACTTCGACCTTCCCTTCTTGTTGGAAACGTGCGCTCATTCAACCTGTACCG
>SEYY01023136.1:7500-12500 GCA_009176605.1 Armadillidium nasatum | reverse complement strand
AATACTCTCTGTCAAGTAAAAAAAATATATAAGGAATATTTAAAAAAAAAAATTTAAAATGAGTTACCTTAAAATTTTTTTTTTTAATTAGACAGTTACCTTAAAGAAGTTTAATAATTTGCTTTCCCATCATACAGTCGTTAGAAATTTGCATTTGTTGTTAAGATTGAATGAATCGACTCTTTATGCAATAAAAAATTTAACGATCTGTTTTTAAAAACTGAAATATTTCCTCAAGGAATAATTTAAGAGAAAATAAGAATTGTTAACTTTTTACCTAAAAGTTCCATCAAAGGAAGAAGGAAAGAATGAAAGAAGTAACAGTAATAAAAAAAAAAAAAAAAAAAAATTCAATTCAGATTTTTCTAAGTTTAATTAATCTCTTCTCTACAAATTTTGTATTTACAAAGAATTATGGCAACACCATTCCACATAATAAAAAAAAAACTTTCCTAAATCCCTTGCTTCAAATCTCATTTCAAAGGATAATGTCAGACGCATTCTTTTGTGATCAATTTAAGTCTCATATTTTTTCGGCCTAACTTTTCAGTCCATTTTGAAAACACTCGTCTAATTATCAAGCCAAATACTAATTATCTGTCGCTAAAAACTTGTATGGGAAAGATGGGAGATCCTTCCGTGTGGTTTCTTGATGCTCTTTTCTTAATTAAACTTTCGAGATGCCTAAGATAGACTTTCTAGGCTATTAATTCGAGTTGCAGGGGATCATTAAATTTTAATTGCTTCACAGATTTATAGTGCAGTGAATATATATATATATATATATATATATATATATATATATATATATATATATATATATATATATATATATAATATATATATATATATATATATATATATATATATATAATGAGAGAGAAGAGAGAGAGAGAGAGAGAGAGAGAGAGAGAGAGAGAGAGAGAGACAGAGACAGAGACAGAGACAGAGAGACAGAGAGAGAAAGAGAGAGAGAGAGAGAGAGAGACAGAGAGACAGAGAATCATTAGACTAGGATTATTGTTTGAATGCTTCGTGTTCACCCATTTATAATAGAATATATCCTGGGGAAAAAATATAGAATTTGCTAAATTTAAAAAAAAAATTAATAAATTAAAAAGTAATAAAGTGAAAAAGTAAACCCCCGTAGTAATATTTTTCCTTTGAGAACCTCCTCAAAACTTCTGTGACTCCCTAGGGGGATTCATAAGGTTCCTCTAGGGTCCATGTGACCTCCTGGGGATCCATTTGGACCCCGTTGAGAAACGTTGTTTTAAATACATGTATAAACATACACTTTGTATAAGATCTCAAATAATATGATCTATGTGCCGAGAACTTTAAATGGAACATAAAAAGTGAAGAGATGAAACCAGCAAATATTCATTTGTTGTTGTATAAAATAAATATCTACTTTTCGAACTCGAACTATGGCCATCATCAGGATTGCAATAATTAAATAACTGAGAAATCAATATATTGAAAACAGTAGTACGAAATAATATTAGTAATCTCCACATTAACTGATTGCTGGTCCTGTTGATGACCACAGTTCAAAGGTCAAAAGTCGGTGATCAGTTATTATATATATATATTATATATATATATATATATATATATATATATATATATATATATATATATATATATATATATATATATATATATATATATATATATATATATATATATGCTCTCTTGCAATTCTACTACTAAATTTATTTGTTCTGTCTATTTATCTCCTAATTCTACTGACTATAAAAAATTCTTCGACTATTTAAACTCCAAAATAGAGCACATTCTATCCTCTTCTCCTTTCTCTGAAATCATCCTTTTGGGTGATTTCAATGTTCACCACCGCCAATGGCTTTCCTCTAGTTCTCAATCTCCAGCCGGTGAACTCGCCTTCAACTTTTCTATCCAGAACAACCTTGAGCAGTTGGTGCAACTCCCTACCCGTATCCCTGACCGTCTTGGTGATGAACCCAACATACTTGATCTTTTCCTTAACCTCTAATCCTTCTCCTTATACTGTTAAACTCTTTCCTCCTCTGGGTTCATCCGATCACCTTCTTATCTCCGTATCTTGTTCTGTCTCTTCAAGTCTTCCGCAAGAAACGGCCCCCGCCTTCGGCGAGGAGACGTCTGTGGCACTTCGGTGCTGCTAACTGGTCAGACTTGCGGTTGTACTTCTCTGATTTCCCATGGAATGATTATTGCTTTCGTGGGAGGGGTCCCTCGGAGTGTGCCGAGCGTATAACCGAGGTGATTCTCTCTGGCATGGAAGCGTACATTCCATATTCTTTCCCTTCTACTAAACCTAACAAACCTTGGTTTAACTCTGCTTGTTCTCGCGCTATCCGCCGCAGGGATACTGCCTTCAGAGATTACCGTCTTCTTCAAACTCCTGAAACTCATGCTACTTATATTTCATCAATGAATCGTGCAAAATCTATTCTTCGAGATACCAAAAACTCTTTTCTCCGCCGCAAATGCAATAATCTTTCTGGTTCTTCTTCATCTCGCCCTTTCTGGCATTTCGCAAAAAATGTCAACTCTAACTTTGCTTCTTCCTCTTTCCCTCCTTTAGTATCTTCTGATGGCACAAACTGCCATTTTACCTTCAACTAAAGCTGAACTCTTCGCTCAAACTTTTGCCTCTAACTCTACCTTGGACGATTCCGGAGCTATTCCTCCTCCTACAACCCCCTCTAACTCATTTATGCCTAACATTGTAATTTCTTCTATAGATGTCATTTCTGCTCTCTCTGAGCTTAACACTAAGAAGGCGTATGGTCCTGATGGTATTCCTCCTGCGGTTCTCAAAACTTGTGCTTCTGAGCTTGCACCCTGCCTTGGTAAACTATTTCGTCTTTGCCTTTCTACTTCGATCTTCCCTTCTTGTTGGAAACGTGCGCTCATTCAACCTGTACCGAAGAAGGGGGACCCTTCTTAACCCTCTAACTATCGTCCAATTTCTTTAACCTCCGTTCTTTCTAAAGTTTTCGAATCTATCCTTAACAGGAAGATTTGGAAACATCTCAATTCTTCCAATCTTATCTCTGATCGCCAGTATGGCTTTCGTAAAGGACGTTCTACTGGTGATCTTCTTTCCCTACTTTCTGACTCTTGGTCCTCCGCTCTTCGGGGTTTCGGTGAATCTTTCGCTGTGGCGCTAGACATATCGAAAGCTTTCGATAGAGTCTGGCACAAAGCTTTGATTTCCAAACTTCCCTCTTTCGGAATCTATCCTTCCCTCTGTGACCTCCTATCTAATTTCCTTTCTGGTCGTTCTATAGCAGCTGTTGTAGACGGCCACCGTTCCTCCTATAAATCTATAAATAGTGGTGTTCCTCAAGGATCTGTCCTTTCTCCAACTCTTTTTCTAATTTTCATCAATGATCTTCTCTCTATTACTTCGTCTCCTATACACTCCTATGCCGATGACTCCACCCTTCATTATTCCTTTCAATTTGAAAGACGTCCCTCCCAACAGCAGTTATTAGATGCAAGAAGGATTGCCTTGGAGCAACTGACCTCTGATCTATCCCTGATTTCAAATTGGGGCAGAGAAACATGGTCGTTTTCAATGCCTCAAAAACTCAATTCCTCCATCTTTCTACTCGACACAATTTTCCACACAACTATGACATCTTCTTCGAAAACACTCAACTCAAACCTTCATCTGTTCTCAATATTCTCGGTGTTTCTTTTTCTCGTGATCTTTCTTGGAAAGATCACATTATCTCTCTCTCTAAACAAGCTTCTAAGAGGTTGGGTGTTCTGTGGCGCCTTCGTAGTTTTTTTACGCCACCCCAGTTGCTTGCTCTGTATAGGGGGGTTGTTCGCCCCTGTATGGAGTACGCCTCGCATATCTGGGGTGGGTCCACACATACAGCTCATCTTGAAAAGGTGGAGTCTAGGGCTTTTCGTCTTATCAACTCTCCTGCTCTTACTAACTCTCTCCAATCTCTTTCTTCCCGTCGAATTGTTGCGTCACTCTCTCTATACTATCGCTATTACAACGGACATTGCTCTTCTGAACTCTCACGTTGCATACCTCCTCCACTGAGAAGGGCTCGTGCTACACGTCTTTCTACACAGTCTCATCCTTTCTCTGTCCAACTCTCCGACCCCAGACTTAACCGCTATGCTCAATCTTACATGTACTCTACTGGTAAAGTCTGGAACACACACTCCCTTTATCTGTTTTCCCAACTTCCTTTGACTTGCACACTTTTAAACGCCGTGTATCGGGTCACGTCGGCCATTAGCGACCCCGAATCCGATTGCTTCCCAACTCCGGTGGATGTTGGTAGGCCTTGGGCCTTTGCCCACCGGAGGAGACATAAAAATATATATATATATATATATATATATATATATATATATATATATATATATATATATATATATATATATATATAATGATAGTCTATTAATAGGGCTCGTTATAAAGGGTATTTGAGAAATGGGGAATCTCAAAGTTTTGAATCTAATTTACTTAAGATTTAAATACCGATAACCAAATCATTGTTCCTCTTCCAAACAAGGAATAGAATGAGGATAATTAGGAGAAGGAACTTAATTAGCAAGAGGAGATTTGAAATTACTCATTCATTGTTCTATATATCTATCTATCTAAATCTGTATATCTATATTTATATCTTTATCTATCTATCTATCTATCTATCTATATATATCTATCTATCTATCTATCTATCTATCTATCTATCTATCTATCTATCTATCTATCTATATATATCTATATATATATATATATATATATATATATATATATATATATATATATATATATATATATATATATATATATATATATATATATATATATATATATATATATATATATATATATATATATATAATATATATATATATATATATATATATATAATATATATATATATATATATATATATATATATATATATATATATATATATATATATATATATATATATATATATATATATATA
>SEYY01023135.1:30000-37865 GCA_009176605.1 Armadillidium nasatum | reverse complement strand
TTTTGGAGGTAATAATAACAGTACTAATAAAGGCGTTAAATTAAAAAAGTAAATTGAAATACATCAAATAAATAAAAGGATTTTTAAACTTAAAACAAAAGAAAATTCTTTAAAGTTGTAGGTATAAAGGTTAAAAACAAACCAAACCTAACCTAACCTAACCCAACTCAACTTAACCTATCCTAATCTAACCTAACCTAACCTAACCCAACCTAACCTAACATAGCATGACCTTACCTAACTAAACCTAACCTAATATAACCTAACCTAACCTTGCCTAACCTAACTAAAATTATTCCTAAAAGAAAAGAAACAAAAACTTAAATAAAAATTTAAAGTTAAAAAAAAATTCTTCCTAAATTCCCGCTCCCAAAATAAATAAACAAATAAATAAATAAATAAAGAAATAAACTTTAAGAAAGGAAAATAGAGACAAAAAAAAAAATAAATAAAAAAATAATAAATAAATGAAGGAAGCCTGAAGACAAGAACGCCAAATAACTGTAATAATAAAATATCACAAACTGCAATAAAAGAAAAAAATAATAAATGCCATTTTAAAATATCTGAGACCGATAGAAAGAGTAATAATAATAATAATAATAAAAATAATAATAATAAAAATAATAATAATAATAATAATAATAATAATAATAATATAATAATAATATAATAATAATAATAATAATAATATAATAATAATAATAATAATAATAATAATAATAATAATAATGATAAAATGACAAACACAAAGAAGGTAAAATAGGAAACAGACCGAAAAATGATAATAATAATAATAATAATAATAATAATAATAATAATAAAATATAATAATAATAATATAATAATAATAATAAAAAATAATAATAATAATAATAATAATAATAATAATAATAATAATAATAATAATAATAATAAATAATAATAATAATAATAAAATAATAAAAATAATAATAATAATAATAAATAATAATAAATAATAAAAAAATAATAATATAAAATAATAATAATAATAAATATAATAAAATAAAATAAATAATAATATATAATATAATAATAATAATAATATAATATATTATATATTATTATTATTATTAATATATTATATTATATTAATTATATTATTATTATTATTATTATTATTATTATTAATATTATACCGACAGGAAAATTGGAATATTGACAGTAATGATGAAAATATGAAAAACGAGTTTACAAGGAAGTGATGAAAAGAAAAGTAAAATAATAATAATAATAATAATAATAATAATAATAATAATAATAATAATAATATAATAATAATTATAATAATAATATTAATAATAGTAATTATAATAATAATAATAATAATAATAATGATAATTTTAATGATACTAATATTATTATTATTAGTTTTAATTAAAATAGATATATGCTTACTTGTATTTCAGTAATATGTAGTTTTTAATATATAATAATAATATAATAAATAAATAATAAAAATAATAATAATAATAATAATAATAATAATAATAATAATAATAATAATAATAATAATAATAATAATAATAATAATAATAATAATAATAAAAATAATCATAATAATGATTATAATGTTTCTTTATTTTGCTTTTCACAAATTGTTCATAATTTCATTTGACAAGTGAGGATTTTGCTGCAGAAGTTCCGCGGTGGGAACAATATGTCAAGAGTTCCTAGGTGGAAACGATTCCTGTGGTTTTAGTGAAAGTGAAAAGTTCCTAATGTTCCAGACTGACAACAAATTTTAAAGTTTCCAGATGGAGAGCGGAGAAGTTTTCAGTACTATCCACTACAAAGAGTTCCAGAGTTCCAAAGTTGAAACGGTTAAAAAAGTTACATACATTGTGAAACATAAATTCAAAACAAATATAAACTGTTTCAAAACAGAAGTAGAGAAGAAAACTACAAAAAAGTTTCCAGAAAGAGAAAAAGTTTTCAGTGTTACTCGATAAAAAAAACAATTTCTTGAGTTATTATTATTATTATTATTATTTCTTATTATTATTATCTTGAGTTAAAACCCTATCAAAAAGTTCAATACAATATAAAACAGAAACTCAAAACAATAGAAAAAGGATCAAAAACAGAGGTAGAGAAGGCAAACAAAGCAGAAACGCATATTGATTCTGCCTGCAAAGGAAAGCGTGAATGGCTATAGCCCTAATTTTAATTTTATATGGCTATTGATCCACAGATTAGTCATTTTTCAAAGTCAGTGTGAAAAAAAGCCCTAATTATATCAAAGCTTTTGTATTCCATATTCTATACACGCACATACATATCTTATGCCTAAGTATACATACATGTATTTGTATATTGACTAAACAATTATCTATGGAAATGTTTATCGCAAATTTTTTCATTGATCCCATTTGAGCAACCAGAAGAAGTATATATATTTATATATATATATATATATATATATATAATATATATATATATATATATATATATATATATATATATATATATATATATATATATATATATATATATATATAATATATATATATTTCACTTAATCTTCCTCTGGAGAGTATTGAACGTAAAAACATAAGCATTGATCTTAAGAACATAGGAGAACATAAGTAACCTAATTGGTTAGGTTAGGTTAGGCTAGTCTACCGTGGCTCAAACGGTAGGTGATTGACTCACGTGTTTGAGGGAGCTGGTTCTATCCCACTTAGCATCCTAGGTATTTGCACCTAAAAATGTTCCTCTCCTCGAATAGGGCAATAATATAACTTAAAAAAAAACTCGATAAGGGCCCGTTTAAAATATATAATTTATTAATTTTTTTTTAAAAAAAAAAAAAAAAAAAAAAAAAAAACTAGGCAATAAATTTATAACCCATACATAATATATGGATTAAACATGCAATGGTAAACAATCGTACCCAAAGGTTGTGGACTTTTCCTAGAGGAGGTCAAGTAAAATAATACTAATATCGAATTCAGTGTATTTGTCTTTAAATAATTTGCTCTTCGTTCAATAATTCAGGTGAAAAAATTAAAGAAAATTCTAGAACAGGTAAAAAAAATTAGATAATATTTGACAAAGGTTTTTGTTTTGTTTTTGACAAGGTTGTCCTTTTGGCCTTTTTTGTTTGTCCTCTATTATAACAAGAGCTGAACAGGAGAACCCAATAAATAGATAGATAGATAATAGATAGAAGGCAAGCAAAGCAAAATCTTACACAGAATTTTCCAGGAAGAGAAAAAGTTTTCTCGAGTTCCAGATAGATAGATAGATAGATAGATAGATAGATAGATAGAGAGATAGATAAGTAGATAGAGAAGGCAAACAAAGCAGAATCCTACACAAAATTTTCCAGAAAGAGAAAAAGTTTTGAGCGCTACTCAATAAAAACGATTTTTTGAGCTCCAAGATAGACAGATAGATATATAGACAGGAAGATTGAGCAAAAAAATAAAAAAAATAAAAAAAATAAAAAAAATAGACAGACTACATAGTTAACATTTAAATTAAAGGACAAAGTAAAAAAAAAATTTTTTTTTTAAATTTATTTATTTTTTTTTTTTTTTTTGCTTTAATTACTTTTAATTTTTTTGTTTATTTTGGCAAAGGTTTTCTTGACATGAAAGATCTTTATTATCCGGTTGGGGTGGATCAATAATTAAAAGATTACTTCCTTGATATATATATATATATATATATATATATATATATATATATATATATATATATATATATATATATATATATATATATATATATATATATATATATATATATATATATATATATATATATATATATATATATATATATATATATATATATATATATATATATATATATATATATATATATATATATATATATATATATATATATATATATATATATATATATATATATATATATTACAATGAAAAGGTGTTGTATGAAGGTTGTGGCAGTCTGAGAGAAATTATAGTGTTAACCTCAAAATTTTTTGGATAGTTGTTTTCACAATTTAGCACTCCCCCCCCTTGAAATTATCTCACGCTTCACCAGGGGAGTGCACCCCCAGATTTAGAACCCCTGTCATGAACCTTTACAAAATTTAATTTATTACGACTTAATTTATTTAATACTTTACGTCATCATAGAATGAGGGTTATCATATATATATATATATATATATATATATATAATATATATATATATATATATATATATATATATATATATATATATATATATATATATATATATATATATATATATATATATATATTACAATGAAAAGGTGTTGTATGAAGGTTGTGGCAGTCTGAGAGAAATTATAGTGTTAACCTCAAAATTTTTTGGATCGTTGTTTTCACAATTTAGCACTCCCCCCCCACTTGAAATTCTCTCACGCTTCTCCAGGGGGGCGCACCCCCAGATTTAGAACCCCTGTCATGAACCTTTACAAAATTTAATTTATTACGAGTTAATTCATATAATACTTTACATCATCATTGAATGAGGGTTTTCCTATCATATATATATATATATATATATATATATATATATATATATATATATATATATATATATATATATATATATATATATATATATATATATTAGAGTTGTGCCGGCTCACTTGTGTGGTGCGATGCTGTACACGATTTCAGCATCCTGGTGCGGTGCTATGGGATAAGAAAGGATGTTGTGTGGTGTTTTGCTAGGCGAAAAGACGACATGTGTTGCTGCACTGTGAGAAATAATGGCGTAGGGTGCGGTGAGGTGCGGTGTGGTGTGGAAAACTGCTGTGGAAGGCCAATTCTGATGTA
Source organism: Armadillidium nasatum (assembly GCA_009176605.1). Taxonomy (NCBI): domain Eukaryota; kingdom Metazoa; phylum Arthropoda; class Malacostraca; order Isopoda; family Armadillidiidae; genus Armadillidium; species Armadillidium nasatum. Next base: position 33,057 of record SEYY01023135.1, on the reverse strand, counting down.
TACATATTTATATTGCGATTTTATATGACTGTCTTTAGCAATTTGAACTTTGGAGTGATTAAAGGAGTAGAGAAGTGAATACTCGATTTATCTTTTAGATTTACTTACCAATATGTTCGATATATCGATATATCGAATATATAATCGATATATCGATATATCGAATATATAATCGAAAGAAGATTGAAGAACAAGTGTGAATGAGATTTTAAAGCAAAAAGAAAGTTAGATATGTGATAAGGAAAAGATAGAAAGAATAACTGTATAATAATATAAAAAAAGGATGAAAAAAAGAAAAATAGAAGAAAGACAACAAAGAAATATAAATAAAGCAAGAAAAGATGGAAAAAGATAGGAAGAATTGAAAATAGGGTAAAATAAGATAGAAAATTAAAACAAAAGAAAGAGAATAAACTTTGAAATAAGAAATAATTCTTAATGGGAGAAGTTTAAAAAGGATACGTTCATGGTATTTGTTGGTTCATTTTAACGTACGTAACTATATGTGTGTGTAAATGTGTGTAAATATGTATATTTTATTAGGAAAGTTTTTGTATATTGATCTTGTTTTTACTTATTTTTATTTATTTATTTGAAAGCAAGCCCAGTTTAAAGGAAAAAAAAAAAAAAAAAAAAAAAAAAAAAAATTGCTCTTCATTCAAAGAAACAAATTTCTTCAACTTGAACTTGGACAGTCAAATTTCTTCACATTAGAAGAAATTTTGATTCTGTGTATTTAAAATTACATTTTATATTTTGTTCTTTCGACTTCGTATTTAAAACATTCATTAAATATGACGTAAAATAGATTATATACAATATCCTCATCGAATGCTCCTAAAATTCGAATCATTCTCATTTCCGCAGGATTTGCATTTTCATAAACTTGACATCTTTTTAATAAATGTTCTAAATATTAATACTGTAGGTAAAGCCCATAGCTCACGAGCTACACTTTGTTGGGACGATGTCGTTAAGCTCCGCCTACATTTAATGCATCTTTCAAATTTATTTATAGGAATTGAATTGTTAATCGTTCTAGGAAAGACTACGCCTCGTTCTTAATTTCTTTCGGCGAATAAAATGAATCTGGTTAATTATTTGTGTCTGAATTTGAGAACAAAGTATGAAGCAATAATTGTTGTTCGAGCATTCTCTTTTCAGATGTGTAAAAATTAATCATTTTAGCGTTACGAAAGTAAAATGTAAATTTGGACTGTCAAACTAAATTTGACGTTAGACAAAGTTGACTGGGGTCCATGGGCCACCCCGCTACAATGTTGTACCTTGTATGCTTATTAGGCTAATACAAAGAAAGGTTGTCTCTTCTGTTGAAATTTAGTTAATTTCTTTGAATAAAAAAGGAATTAAAAAAAGTGGTTCCCAATAATTCAATGTTTACAAGCAGACATGGGTTTGTTCACGTGAATTTTTCGTACATGCACTTATGTGAGTTTGTACAATCTCCCCAGAGTATTGGTTAGGTTCTTGAATAAAGACGAGCGATCTTGTATATAAATATTTGAATAGCGTTGACGACGGCTGCGACGAACTCGCTTCGGACGCCATTTTACATTTGTCTCCAGAAAAGAAATTAATCAAAATGGAATCACGCGATTTTCAACTTAATTAAATAATACACAATTTTCTTGGCTTGGAATCTGAATTCCAAATTGGAATTCTTGGAATCGCAAATTTATGGAGCAGCCACAATTTAAACAGCGCGCAGCCTCGCTAAGAACGGATCAACCTTACACACACACATATTTCGTTTCTATAAACAAAAGATCCAAGATTCTCAGTATATATATATATATATATATATATATATATATATATATATATATATATATATATATATATATATATATATATATATAAGTGGTTGATTGAGCATAGCACTTGGTTGTCGTGCACCACTACCGCATTGTACCTCTATAAGAGAGAGAGAGAGAGAGAGAGAGAGAGAGAGAGAGAGAGAGAGAGAGAGAGAAAGGTTGCACCGCACCCAGATAGCTAAAATTATGTGTCGCACAACTCTGCAGAGGTGCAGAGGCGAAGAGGTGCAGAGATGCAGAGATACAGAGGTGCAGAGGTGCAGAGGTGCAGAGGTGCAGAGGTGCAGAGGTGTACAGACATGTAGGCGTAAAAAGTATTATTATTGATGCATCAAGTTTTATTATTATTATTATTATTATTATTATTATTATTATTAAATATTATTATTCAAACATCAAGTATTATTATTGACACATTTAGTATTATTATAATTATATTATTGATACATTAAATATTACTATTCAAGCATTAAGTATTATTATTGATAAACAAAGTATTATACTGATACATCAAGTATTATTAATGATACACAAAGTATTATTATTTATACATAACGTATTATTTCAGTAAATGTATTAAAAAATTATACATTTAATACTGTGTGGATATATATATATATTATTATATTATATTATATATATTATATTATATATATATTATATATATATATATATATATATATATATATATATATATATATATATATATATATATATATATATAAGCAAGCCCTGAAACAATCATAAACTGATTAATGAAGAATATGTTCAACTGTAATTATATATTACAATCTAGAGAAAGTTTCGAACCACTGTACAGTATAAGTATAGTACTGAAGTTTCTGTGAACCGCTCACAACTTTCATATATCGATGACTAGCTGTCAGAGATTCAAGGAAGGATGGTAGGGAGAGGAAGGGTATGGTAGTTTTCCTTCCTGATAATGATATTGCCCTCAGGATTACAGAGGGTATAGAGATGGGACTTTGTAGATATAATGAATATTTAGGAGAGGTCTGTATCAAGATAAAGAGAAAATTTTGTTTCTGAGGGTAAAGAGGGGAATATCCAAAAGGAACTTAATTCTCAGATTGATGGTAAGAGAATGGTGTTGATGGTGATATAGAGGAGAGAATAAGAGTAATAACGGTAGGTTACAAAAAAAAATAAAAAATCATTCATTCCCATATTGTTTCCCACTAGTTACGCTGGGACCATT
>SEYY01023135.1:20000-25000 GCA_009176605.1 Armadillidium nasatum | reverse complement strand
CCTATTCATATTTAAAACGGGAATGTGGAATCTCAAATTATTGACAGTTTTGGTCATAACTCTTATTCATAATTAAACCCAAATGTGGAATCCCAAACTATTGACAGTTTTGGTCCTAACTCTTATTCATATTTAAAACAGGAGTGTGGAATAAACAGCTATTGACAGTTTTGGTCATAACTCTTATTCCTATTTAAAACGGGAGTGTGGAATCCCAAATTAATGAGTTTTGGTCATAATTCCTATTTCTATTTAAAACGGGAGTATAGAATCCCAAACTATTAAAGTTTTGTTCATAAGTGATTCATCATTAAAACAGAAGTGTGGATTAACCAAATTATTGAGAGCTTTTAATCATAATTCCTTAAACTGTTCGATTTAATTTCCGTGACGAGGTCGCCATTTTACCAAAGTATCAAATAAATATTTAAAATCTTTTAAATCTGTGTGTTAAAAATGTATTAAAATATATTAAATTCTTGAGTTTAAAATGTATTAAAATAATTTAAATGTATGTATTAATATGTTTTAAGTAAATGTATCAAAACTGTATCAAAATTAATTATAATTTTTCTTGAAATATTATATTATATTTGACTTTATTATTATATATTATTATATATTAATTATTAATTATTATATTATATATTATTATTATATATATTATTATTATTATATATTATTATATTTATATATATATAATTATTTAAATTATTATCTATTTTCATATCCAGTAAATTTGCCGAAACTCGGTATTACTACTAAAGATATAATAGTTTGTTCATGTAATCGATTAGACGATTAATCATCGTTCCATTTTATTTGATATATCGAAAATATTACGTTATTACAGATCGATTAGTTTCTCAGTTTTATTTATCCATCCGATATTTCTGTACTTTTTAATCAGTTAACAGATTAATCGTCATTTCGATATTTATATTCAAATACATACGATTACATTGACAATTCTTAATCGATTATACTCATATTCATTCGATTTATCATCAAATCCTAATTTATTAGTAGATAAATTATTATGTTCATATCCATTCGATTCATAGACAACGAATAATAATTGGATTTATTATCAAAGTATGATAAAGTTTATTGGATATATCGGTACATTCTTATTCAAAGAATCGATTATTATTAATTATGTTCCTCCCGAAAAATCGGTTAATGGTAGTTGTATGAAACTGAATTTTTTTTTAAATCGTTAAACCCTTATTTGTCATTAAACAACGGTAGATCTTCTTGACTGTTTTTTAACACCAAGAGTACATGCATGGCAGAGGAACATTTTTCTTTGGTAGACTCTGCCTCAGTATTCACCCTCCTCGACCTATGAATGGTGATAAAATATGATCGATAAATAGATATATCGATGTAATTTCGCGTAATAATTTGTCCTTTACAGGACAAATAAAAAACGGACAAACTGAGCTGGTGTTGTATAACCTACAAGGACCAATAAAACATTTAAATCTTCTTTATTGCTTAAACTTAATATGTTTATTAGACTCTACTTATCTATTGAGAATAGTGTCAGAAAACTTTCAAATTTCGCCAAATTTAGGGTGAAAAATAGTTTAGGGTGGTTTTATATTTTTAGGTGTTTTTAGTGTTTTATTCTTTTAAAATCGATGTTAAAATAATTATTATAAATTCAAATTTATTGGGAGTTTATTTAAAATTCATAAACACCTCTCTCTCTCTCTCTCTCTCTCTCTCTCTCTCTCTCTCTATATATATAATATATATATTATATATATATATATATATTATAATTATATATATATATATATATATATATATATATAGTTGAAATTACTCATTAACGGTTGAAAACTCTGCCGTTGTACTAGAGTGCTTTGATATAATGACTACAGTCGTGTAAACTTAACAGAAACCACCCCAAATTCCTCGTTCATTCGCTACATAAAATCAATGCTTTTTTCGCATCAGGGACGAAACTTTGCATGCTTCGCAACCCATAATGACTCCTGCCTTTTTATTTTTTTATGTTTCTTTTATTGCAGTGATTCTATAATTCGAGCTTTGGAAGTGAAAATGTTCTGCAGGGTTTTAATATATTTATTAAGAAATAATATGATTAAGCCAAGATCAATTTTCTTTTAAATAAATCATCCTTTAGCATTTGAATAAGAACAGCTATGTTATTAAAGATTTATCAGTATTGTGGTCGCCTAGAATAATTTTTGTCAAGGAAACGAACGAACGGGGGAGAATGATAACTTCACCTTTCCTTTCCCCAATATTTCGATTGCTGCTAGGCCAAGACAAGACTAGCTCAGTCGCTCTGACGTCACGCCTTCTACCTTAGATGATTGGCCTGCTTGAAAAGATGTTGGGGAGCGAACGATGACGGAAAGGTGGTTGGATGAACATGACTTTTATTTTTTTTATTTTTAAATGTAATCACAAGTTTTTATTTTTTTTTTTTACATTTTTTAGAAGAATTTTCTTAGAAAGTTCTTCCAAGTATTCCATTTGGAGATTATTTCAGAGAAATACGAGAGTTATTGATCCAGAAGATTTATTTATTTAGCTACTAGGTTGCTAAGAAAAAGTCACTAAGTCGCAAACGCTAACTTAAAAAATGGTGCCACGGTGCTACATTCCATAATTATAATAGATTTAATATAATACAACTGTAATAAAAAATTTAGAATATAATCGGTATATATATATATATATATATATATATATATATATATATATATATATATATATATATATATATATATATCTATATATATATATATATATATATATATATATATATTATATATTATATATATAATAATAATAATATAGATATAAGCAAGATGTCAGCGGTCTGGAATAGTAGAATGATATATTAGCTATCGTTTATTTTAATAGGGTCATTTAATTTTTAATTTTGTCTAAAATCTACTTCAATTAGCTCAAAGAATCCAAAGATCTTATTTCAGTGGTGCCAAGTTCTGGCCCTTGTGCCAAATATGGCACTGTGTTGTCTAGATAATGGAACTTATGTTATGTTATGTTTTCGTTTGTTAAACACTTTTCTCTATAGAGCAATTTTGGCTGTAGTAGAAATATATCTGTTAATGTAATTATTATTATTATTATTATTAATATGAACATTATTATTCTTTTATTATTATTATTATTATTATTATTATTATTATTATTATTATTATTATTATTATTATTATTATTATTATTATTATTATTATTATTATTATTATTATTATTATTATTAATTTTATTTTATTATTATTATTATTTTATTATATTTATTTATTTATATTATTTATTATTATATTATTATATTATTATTTATTATTATTACAATTATTATGATTTTTACTTATATTATTATTATTATCATTATTATTATTATTATTATTATTATTATTATTATTATTATTATTATTTATATTGTTATTATTATTATATCATTATTATTATTATTTTATTATTTATTATTATTATTATTATTATTTATATTATTATATTTATTATATATAATTATTAATTAAAATAGACTTAAAAAAAATTTTTTTTGTTAAGAAATCTTTTTCTGTATTAATTTGTTATAAAATTCAGTTTTCTATTTTATTTGATTTACTTCTTCATATGTTGCTGTAGTCACGTGATACATAAAAATTAATTAGGATGCATCCAATTGACAAAGGATGAGTTAATGCGATTTCAAACCACAATTATGAAAAGCGGTGACGTCACGATGACATTGAACAGTAGTTGTTTCTCGTGTGTGTGTGTGTGTGTGTGTGTGTGTGTGTGTGTGTGTGTGTGTGTGTGCTTATTAGATTTGTATGAAGTAAGGCAAAATACAATAATTAATCCAATCATAATGGTTTTACTCTACTCGATCATATGAATTTTTTGTAGTCGCATTAATTAATACATATATATATATATATATATATATATATATATATATATATATATATTATATATATATATATATATATATATATATATATATATATATATATATATATATATTATATATATATATATATATATATATATATATATATATATATATATATATATATATATATATATATAATATATATATATATTATATATATATATATATATATATATATATATATATATAATAAATATATATTTTCCCTTGAGTCAACTGTTACTGCTGTAAACAAAAGGTAAAAAAGGTAGGCTAGCCTACTCTTTAAAGAGTTATAAAATTTATATCGATTTATATCGGTGTCAAAGGATGATCGATTCTTCCCAATGTCACGTCATTGTTCAGAGTTATCTAATGACGTTACTAATTTTCATAAAATAATTCAGAAACTGGATAAGACATAATTTGTAATATTATGTTATAATTTTCCCGATGGAAGGCAACTTGTAGCAAGCAGGAACACAACTACTGACTTTCTCTACTTGCTCATTACTATAAATGGCTTTGACTTCCCGAAGTATATCAGTTGTTTACGAAAACTTCGGGAATATCTTTTCGAAATACAAAAAAACTGCTTTTCATCACATAAAAATTAATTATCATTTTGTTTTATGAAATTCGCTATAATTTGTTGGGACAATTTTTGGGACAATTTTTTACATTCTAATTTGAAAAGTGCACAGGAACGCCATCTAAGTTCTGTAGTATGCAAAATCTTGTTCATAATAACAAAACAAATTAATTCTAATTAATTAATTAAGATTATTTTCTTACCGAAAAACATTGAATAAACTTGTAGTTGTTTACTGTGTTTAACATTCCAAGAATATTAATTAATATCATCCATTTAATACATGATTAAAAAATATTCATATTTTCCAATTTTTTTCTTTAAAAAAAAAAAAAAAAAAAAAAAAAAAAAAAAAAAAAAAGACCAGTTTAGACTCTTACATTTATAATGGTTGTCGCATTATCTATAAAAGACTGACTTCCATTTATAATGGTTCTTGTATCATGTATATAAGATTAA
>SEYY01023135.1:12500-15000 GCA_009176605.1 Armadillidium nasatum | reverse complement strand
TTTCAGTAGGTCCTATTCTAAAAATACAATATTAATAATTTTTAACTGTACATTGCTCTGAAAAGGGGCTTCTAAGGGGATACACATTGAACAATAAAGTTTAGTTGATAAATAATTCATTAAGATACAAATATGACGCATAATAATGAGCAATAATAAATATTATAATAATAAAACAAAAGTAGTAAAGATAGTAATAATAATAATGATTAGAACAAAGCTATACTAACAAGAAATGTCGTCATGATAAGAATTTTCAGAAATATTGGTAATCTTTGAGCTTTAATCCTTTTTCATTTTTCTGTAACAAAATTCAAATGAACAATTCATCGAATAATGGTAATAGTAAAAAAAAATAAAATAACAGGAACAAAAAAAAATAAAAAAATAACAAGCAAAAAATAAAAAAAAAAAAAAAAAAAAAAAAAAATAAAAAAAAAAAAAAAATAAAATAATAATAATAATAATAATAATAATAATAATAATAATAATAATATTAATAATATAATAATAATATTTATAATAATAATAATAAATAATAATAAAAATAGTAATAATTATAATAATAGCTAATAAAGGTAAAAATATTAAATTAATAATAATAATAATAATAATAATCATATTAATACCATCTCTTTTTCTACTATTCATTTACATTAATGATCTTCTCTCTGTTACTTCATCTCCTATCCACTCCTATGCTGATGACTCCACCCTTCATTACTCTTTTCAATTTGAAAGGCACCCCTCTCAACAACAGTTACTAGACGCAAGGAGGGTTGCCTTGGAGCAGCTGACCTATGATCTATCTCGTATTTCTAATTGGGGCAGAGAGAACATGGTTGTTTTCAATGCACCAAAAACTCAATTCCTCCATCTCTCTACTCGACACAATCTTCCACACAACTATGATATCTTCTTCGAAAACACTCAACTCAGACCTTCATCTGTTCTTAATATTCTCGGTGTTTCCTTTTCTCGTGATCTTTCTTGGAAAGATCACATTACCTCTCTTTTTCTTACCAATTTTATAAAGAATCTGATTCAGAATTCTGCACTGTTTAATAGTCCTATAAAGTTTTTGGCTCCATCTGCTTCCAACTACGACGCCATTCAAAACTCTTGATTTCAGCAGCGTTAAAAATCTTTTAATCAATAAACGGTGACAAGTTTTTATACAGGAGGCCTATAAAGCTTTTGGTTCCATCTGGTTCCAGATACGATACCATCTAAAATTCTTGAACTCAGTAGCGTTGAAAACCTTTAAACCAATCAACGATGACCAGATCTTATACAGGAGGCTTATAAAGTTTTTGGTTCCATCTGGTTTCAACTACGACACCATCCAAAAACTCTTGATTTCACTAGCGTCAAAAACCAATGAACGTATCCACGGTGACCAGATCTTATACAGGAGACCTGTAAAGCTTTCGGTTCCATCTAGTTTCATCCGGTTCCAAATACAACACCATCCAAAAATCCTGATTTCACTAAGGTCGAAAACCTGTGAACGTATCTACGGTGACCAGAACTAATCGTGTGAAAAGAATTCAAGAGAAAAAAATTTGAAAACGATTTTCATATTTGTCTCTTCCTTGAGTCATTCTTCAAGAATTTCTTTCTCAACGTTCGATAAAATTTCCAAGACGACCAACGACCCAAGAGAGAAAATCATCGTCAGAGAAAGACCAATATTACGTGTCGTTTTCTCCTCATTTGAATACGATCAATACATAATATATATATATATATATATATATATATATATATATATATATATATATATATATATATATATATATATATATATATATATATATATATATATATATATATATATATATATATATATATATATATATGTGTGTGTGTGTGTGTGTGTGTGTTTCTGTAGGTGTGTGAGGGTGTGTGTGTGTGTGAAGGCGTGCAAGAAAGCTTGCGTGAGTGTGTGATTTCATGCGATAATGATAATAATGAAAGAAAAGCGGAGATAAGCCAAAACGAGAACCAATTTCGAGACGTTTAAGATTTGCGCATTAATTCCGATGACAAAAACGTTAAAAATTCTTTTTCTAACGACTATGAAGAGACTCTATGTTCTTTTCCTTTATTATTTACGCTGTGTTCACTATCTATGGAAATAAAACTTCTATCTCTCTTACTGTTACTTCCTCTCTTAACTCTCTTCTTCCTTCCTCTCTCCCTCTCTCTCTCTCTCTCTATCTATCTATCTATCTATCTATCTATCTATCTATCTATCTATATATGTCTCTCTCTGCTCATTGTTTATAATCTTCCAGATTTACAACTCTCTTCCTCTCATTAAACTTCTTTTTTTTCCTTCTTCTTCTTCTTCTTCTTCTTCTTCTTCTTCTTCTTCTTCTTCTTCTTCTTCTTCTTCTTATTATTATTATTAATTTTCTTTTTGTTTTCTTTTTTCTAGTTGCTGTACTTCATATTATAGTTCTTCTCGTTACTAATCTTGTTCCTGTCCTTTTTT
>SEYY01023135.1:0-2500 GCA_009176605.1 Armadillidium nasatum | reverse complement strand
CTTTGATAAAAGGCAGCTAAAGTCAATCTCAACGCCACTTCCACATAGAAATGATAGACTGGGGGAGTACTCCTATCACCCCCCACCTCTTCTTGATGATATTAGTGATGATATTTTGGTTAGTAATCAAAAATTTCCTACCAAAGTATCCGTGTCATTCGTCGATGTTGAAAGAAATGTCAAAGATGTTTCCGCTTTTCTAGTAGGGTCATTGGTCATACTTCTCAACATGGTGCAATACTACAAACCAACATTCACGAATCGAAATACCTTCGTACAGAAAAAATCTGATTTTCTATGAGATTTTGTACTATGCAGGTTTTTAGCATTAAGAATGTAAGGATATTTAAGCTATACTGTATATCTGGCTATATACATATTTTTGTTTTTTATAAGAAATTCAAGGTAAAGTTGGGGTATAAAACAAATCTTGAAGAACTTACTTTTAACACATTTCAGTTGTATATGAGTGAGCACCAAAATAAAGTTGTTTAAATCTGCATACAACTTTGTATCTTTTTCAACCAGCTTATATATTATAAAATATAATATATATATAATATATATATATATATATATACTATATATATATATATAATATATATATATATATATATATATAATATATATATATATATATATATATATATATATATATATTATATATATATATATATATATGATATTAATATTATAAATATATAATATATATATATATATATATATATATATATATGTGGTGTGTGTGTGTGTGTGTGTGTGTGTTCTTTATTATTATTATTATTAGCTGCTTTACTATTGATAAGTGTACGTTAGAACGTGTATAAATCCGAGGAAGGCTTAAATATAATGCGATGTACAAGACTTAAAAATTCTCCTAATATTTAATTTTGGAATGAAGTTAGTCTGCTTTCCACGATCGTAAACATAATACCTAATAATCTTCTTGGACGAAATCGTAGATTGGACGTAGTATCCCGTTCAGCAACCTTTGCAAGCACTTATTTGCGTGCCTCGTTACTCCCACGGAGGAAGGATCGGCACCCACGTCAACAGCGCCGTCGTCTTGTCACTGATTTTGTTTGGCCGTTAAATCGGCATCTATCGACGCAGTTGACGTTCTCCGTTCTAACTCCCTTCACCCCCTTCTGCGAGTTCATCGACAGAAATCTTTTTGATGAAAGGAAAATTAGTGTTTTTGAGAGGCAGGTCGGTGGCCGACTGTTACACATGGAACATATTATTCATTTTAAATTTGCTTATTATTATTGTCTCCTATTTTTACTCCTTCTTCCTTGAATTGTTGATTCCCTCACTACCTCCTCCTCTCCTTCCGTAGCAGCGAAAATTTGAGAATTATTTGTAATTGAAATAGCAACCTAAACCTTTGAAGTCGGAGGAGGCCTAAAAACCTAGGCTAGATGGAATAGAATCCGCTACACCAATTTATTAATCATTTTAATATTATCACACACACACACACACACACATGCACACAAATAAATAAACGTACGCACTCAAACACAATCATATTTTTTATGAATCTTGTAAAAGTTAAATAATAATATATCAATAATAATTTCTATACGGGAAATGAGACTATATATGTATATATATTAATTAATATGTGATATATATATATATAGCTATATATAAGTATATAATATATAAGTATAAATATTATGTATGTATATATACGGCTGAGATACTAGGTATATATACGTGAGAAATTATATATAAGTAATTATATATAGGTAAGTATATAAGGTATATATATATAGATATAAACATATATATATATATTATTTGAATAGTAATGAATTATTTATTACTTATAATAGTAATAGATTAAATATAATATATGATATTATAATAAAGTAGTATAATATCATATTAATATATTATTATATATATAGAAGTATATATATATATATAATTATATTATAGATATGATATAATATATGAGTACTATATGGTATAAAGTAGTTTTAGGGTGAATAAAGTATATTTTAATGATCTATTAGAAAAAGGGCCTTTCTTTGTTCATTTATAATTTGAATTATTTTTAGCTTTTTGTAAAAATAGTGTATCATGCAAATGTCCAATCATTTATGAAAAATGAACGATAGATTATGAAAAAGAAAAAATCGACTGTAAATAAATTGGAAAAAGAATGAATACAAAAACCATATTCGTTCGTCTCCATTTCAGGATATTGCAGTAATAATTATTTTCACTTATAAATTGACATTTTGAGTTGTTGTTGGTGGTGGAGGTGGGGTTGGAGTTGGCTGAGGAGGTTGGCTGTTGGGGGAAGGTATTGGCTGTTTGGGGGAGGTATTGAACTGGATGGAAGAAAAATTACTAACGCCGAATTCCCGCTATTATCTCTTTATATTTTGCTGTTATTTTAGTAATGTTAATAATAAAAGAAGTAGCGGAATATTTGGAAGTAGGAGTAGCAGACGCAGAAGCAGCGGTAATAGTAGGCTACAGGAAA
>SEYY01023134.1:0-31479 GCA_009176605.1 Armadillidium nasatum | reverse complement strand
AGGTTTTATTTTATCATTTTATTATTATTTTTTATTAGCAATTTTATTACTTATAATATCACTATTATTGATTTTTCGTATAGTTAGTGATGTTATACTTTTAAATTCTGGAAAAGAAATTATTATAATTTTATTTTCTTTATTACTTTTAATATTGAGATTTTATTTTTACTTTTTTATTATTTTTATTTTAGGCGTATAATTATTATTATTCTGGTCCGTACTCTATTCAGCTATAAACCATCCTTTGGTGATTAGAGTTCAAATGAAATATGGAAAGAAGAAATATCTAATTTATATTTTATATTTCATTTATATTACGGTTCCGATTAATTATTAATTTTATTATTTCAACTTCAAATTAACTGTGTTCTAGCATTTGTTCTATCATGGTTATTTTAGATCACTTTAAGATTATTTCCATCAGGATTTTATTATTTTAACTACTATTTTAGCGTTCAATTTATTTTTCACTCTTGATTTTGGGTATATTTTATTGTTTAACTTTTTACCCCATTTTATTTCAATTATGACACTGCTTTTATATTTATTCAAAATATTGATATTGTAAATTTTAAAATAGTGTCATTTTATATTTAAAGGATGTTTAAAAATACTAGGTTAATTTTATTTGGGTTACACATAATAACTCTGAATGCTTTTTCTCTCTTTTTACATATACATCGCTGGGATTTTGAATTTTTATTATTCTTTTAATTCATTATTTTTATTATTTTCCACTTATTATATTTTGATTAAAGGAAAAATTTTACTGCTTAACGTTCGACACCATTCCATTTTAAGTAAGGTACGGCATTTATATTTATTTAATTGTTAATGATTTATTGTGTAGTTCTCTATTTATATCTATCGTGGTTTTCTTGAATTTTTAGTTTCATTTCTATCTTGGGTATTATTATTTTAAGCAAGAATATTATTAATTTTCCATTTATTTTACATATTATTAATAACCATTTCATTTTAACCATTTCTGATTACTACTATTTTCAATATTATATAAAATATTTTCAGTTTTGCCATATAACTAATTTCTGTATTTTACTAATTATTGTTTAAATATTATATGTTTCTAAGATGAGAGTTGGAAATAAAAGATGAAAGAAGACAGAGAGCGCTTTAATCAAACCCACTATATATATATATATATATATATATATATATATATATATATATATATATATATATATATATATATATATATAATATATATATATATATATATATATATATATATATATATATATATATATATATATATATATATATATATATATATATATATATATATATATATATATATATATATATATATATATATATATATATATATATATATATATATATATATATATATATATATATATATATATATATATATATATATATATATATATATATATATATATATATATATATATATATATATATATATATATATATATAATTGTTTCTTAAAGCAAAATTTAAATTGCGAAAAGTAAACTTTAATTTTAGAATTTTTAAATGAATTTCAGATTTAAAAAAAAATAAAATAAAAAAAAATAAAAAAAGGCAAAATAATAATTATTATTATTATTATTTTAACACTGAATTTACATTAAAAGAGAAGTTCTCTCTCTTCATGAATGAAAAAGCAACTTCTTAAAAATATAATTTTCTTTTTTATTGTTTTAATTTTTTTTTATTTTTTATTTTTTTTCTTACAAAAACTACGACAGAAATGACGAGTTTTTCTCTTGTCACTTTTCAAAGTTTTTTTTTTTTTTTTTTTTTTTTTTTTAATTAATTATAAATGAAGACACTAAGAGGCTTCATAATATAATATATATATATATATATATATATATATATATATATATATATATATATATATATATATATATATATATATATATATATATATATATATATATATATATATATATATATATATATATATATATATATATATATATATATATATATATATATATATATATATATATATATATATATATATATATATATATATATATATATATATATATATATATATATATATATATATATATATATATATATATATATATATATATATATATATATATATATATATATATATATATATATATATATATATATACTGTAGTTAAAGTGATAGGACCATAGTCTGAGGATTGAAAATGGTTCTTCTTCTTCTTAGGCAAAAGTTTAATGAGGTTTATGTTCCATAAGGGAGGAAAGGTTGAAATTAATAGGCAGAGAAGCAGCAGTTTATCAAGGCAAAGTGCAAGCTCAGAAGCATAACGTTTAGGAAACCAGAGATAGGATACTATCAGGACCGTACACATTCTTAGTGATAAATTGAGAAAGAAGTGACATCTTTAGAAGAAATTACAATGTAAGACGTAAATGAGTTAGAAGGGGTGGAAATTGCTCAGTCGTTAAGTGGAATTGGAACTTTCACCCTGTCTTGGAAATTGTTCCATTTTGAACTTCCCTTCTTGTGGGAAACGTACTCTTATTCAACCTGTTATAAGAAAAGGAGATCCCTCTCAACCTTCTAACTCTCGTGTTATTATTTTAACCTCGGATCTTTTTAAATTTTTTTCGAATCTATCTTCAACAGGAAAATTTGGAAACATCTCAGTTCTTTCAATCTTCTTTCTTATCTCCAATATGACTTTCGTAAAGAACGTTCTATCGGTGATCTTTCTCTTCTCTCTCTTATTTCTGGTCTTCTGCTCTTCGGCATTTGATTGAATCTTTTACTGTGGCACTGGACATATGGAAAGACTTTAACAGAGTCAGGCACAAAGTTTTGATTTTCAAACTTCCATATTTCTGTTTTTATATTTCTCTTAGTGTCCTTCTCTTTCATATCCTTTCCGGTCGTTCTATAACAGCTGTATGGAGTATATATATCACATACAGTATCTCTGTTGTTTCCATTCACACGGCTCTTCTTGAAAAGACGGAGGCTAAAGCTTTTCGTATTATCAACTGTTTCGCTCTTACTTACACTCTTTAGTCTCTTTCTACACATCGAACTGTCTGTTGTATCACCATCTTGATACTATCGCTATTACAACGGACACTGCTCTTTTCAAATCTCTTGTTTCATACCTCTCCTATTGAGAAAGTCATGTGATACACGTTTTTCTTTCTTTCTTTCTCTTTTTCTTCAGTTTACCACCACTCACGGCCTGAGCCCTTTTCGAGGGGGAGACATAAATAAAACAAAAGAAAAAGAGAACACACCCAAGCCCGAACCTGACACAAATCTCTCAGGTGGACACATACGGAAGCCTTGAATAGATGGTAGGGAGTCTCGCAGAAAGAAAGAAAGAAAGAAGGCGTTTCAAAGAGCAAGTCTGGGGTTTCCAGTATTCACACAAATGGTGGTGGAATTTGGAAGGCCAATTTCCTCGAGCAGAACCTATAGAAAAGAGATAGTGCGCCAACGCAACATCGCAGAGAAAACTGGTTAAGACAGTTTGAAAGTAGGGGGCAGTTTATTAGCCTTTTAGCCTCAGACTCAAT
The DNA here is from genome assembly GCA_009176605.1 of Armadillidium nasatum. Lineage (NCBI taxonomy): Eukaryota > Metazoa > Arthropoda > Malacostraca > Isopoda > Armadillidiidae > Armadillidium > Armadillidium nasatum. The sequence continues at coordinate 27,936 of SEYY01023134.1, read as the reverse complement.
TATATCCAAAATAGTGGAAGTGCTGATGACTCCCCCCACCCCTCCAAATATGAGAACAGTACTCCATACAAGAGCGAGTAAGAACCTTATATAATTTAAGAAATGTTCGGAAGAAAAAAAAATCTCCCAACTTAAATAGTATTCTAAGCTTCTTAGAGGAAGCCTTAACAATCATTGTAATTTATGTTTCAAAGACTGTTTATTATTTATGTTTAGACGAAGAATGTTAATGTTATTTACAGATAAAACGGGAGAGCCATCAAGGAGGTACGAAAGTTAGGAGATATTTTTGAGTGGTTGATGTGAAGTTAAGTTTTTAAAGAGTTGAATTTCAAGAGGTTGCTGTGATCACACCCGAAAATCTCATTCAGATCTGTAAGAATTGAATCGGAAAGTTGAAAACAAGGAGCAACTCAAGAAGCAAACGAAGGGGCTGATTTGGAATGAGTAGAAGAATGGAGAGTTGAGTCATAGGCGAAAGAGTGAATAGAATAGAAGAGCATTTGAGAAGATCGATAATGAAAACTAAGAATATATTTGGAGATAAAACGGAACTCTGAGAGATATCACAACTGACAGGAAAAGAGGAAGAAGAAAATTTCAGAAATGGAACGATTTGAGAGAAAACTAGGTACGAGTTAGCATACCATGCCTTGGACATATCGAGCCCCACCACGCAAGACTTACCATAGTTTCAAAAGGTAGAAGACCATAAATTGGGGAAATAGGTAAGTATGACATCAGTTGACCTCGAGCGTCGAAAGGAATGAGACATCAGATGATCCAGGAAATGAGAGGTAAAAGGGTCTATGGAATAGACTGAATATATGCGCTCTTCCCACTCTGAGGAAAAGAATTTGTATTAAGGCATAGAGAGTAAAGTTGAACTCAAAAGCACACTCCCTCAGAACACGGGGAAGAATGCCTTCTGGACACTAGTCTCTCTGTCGTTCATGAATTTCAGGATCCTAAGCACTGCGTGGATAGACAGGTTTTAAGAAATTTCCTCAAAGGTGAAAGATTAAACGTATGCAATCTGAGAGTTCAGAAATGCAGTGTCAGTTTTAATAGCGATAGAATAAAGAGAGTGAAAAAACTATCGATTCCCAAAAAGTCATTAGAGAGAGTTATTGAGATAAGAGGAATTGGTAAGGCGGAAAGTGCTAGACTCCACTCTTTCAGGAAGAGCAGTTTAAATGACTTCATATTAATTATACCTGTTACACGCAAGAGTGAATAACACCCAAACACAGAGTAAGAAACTGAAATGGTGGTGTGAAAAAGTTCTGAATATTCATCTCAGAACATCCTATATACCTTTCGAAACTTTTGTTGATCACGAGAGAAGGAAATAACAAGAATAAAATATTCAGACAGATATTTGAGGACTATTTTTTTCGAAAAGGACGTTATAGTTATGTGAAAGATTCAATCGAGTAGGTGGAGGAAAGAACAAAATTGAGGCATTGAAAACAACCATGTTTTCTCCATTCAGAAAAAAATACGAAAACGATCAGAGGTCAGTCGGTCCAGGTACACCCTTGTAGCATCAAAAAATTTGAAGTTGAGTGAGACTCCTTTCATAATATATATATATATATATATATATATATATATATATATATATATATATATATATATATATATATATATATATATATATATATATATATATATATATATATATATATATATATATATATATATATATATATATATATATATATATATATATATATATATATATATATATATATATATATATATATATATATATATATATATATATATATATATATATATATATATATATATATAGTGATGGCATGCGCATCCGTGGAGCATCCTCATCAAAATTGACATACGCATCCGCATCCGCATTCGCACTTTCGAAAAATTCAACATCCGCATCCGCATCCGCGGAGCATCCTCATCAAAATTAACATCCGCATTCGAAAATTCAACATTCGCATCCGCAAATGAGAAAATATGACATGCGATCCATCACTATATATATATATATATATATATATATATATATATATATATATATATATATATATATATATATATATATATATATATATATATATATATATATATATATATATATATATATATATATATATATATATATATATATATATATATATATATATATATATATATATATATATATATATATATATATATATATATATATATATATATATATATATATATATATATATATATATATATATTCTAAAGACGTTTTTTATTCTCCCTCAAAACTTAACACTAGGAAGGCGTACGGTCCTGATGGTATCCCTCCTGTGGTTCTCAAAACTTATGCTTCAGAGCTTGCACCCTTCCTTTGGTAAACTATTTCGTCTATGTCTTTCTACTTCAACCTTCCCTTCTTGCTGGAAACGTGCGCTCATTCAGCCTGTGCCGAAGAAGGGGGACCCCTCTCAACCCTCTAACTATCGTCCCATTTCTTTAACCTCCGTTTTTTCTAAATTTTTCGAATCCATCCTTAACAGGAAGATTTGGAAACATCTCAATTCTTCTAATCTTATCTCTGATCGCCAGTATGGCTTTCGTAAGAAACGCTCTACTGGTGATCTCCTTTCCCTTCTCTCTGACTCTTGGTCCTCCGCTCTTCGGCATTTCGGTGAATCTTTTGCTGTTGCGCTAGACATATCGAAAGCTTTCGATAGAGTCTGGCACAAAGCTTTGATTTCCAAACTTCCCTCTTTCGGAATCTATCCTTCTCTATCTGATTTCCTTTCCGGTCGTTCTATAGCAGCAGTTGTAGACGGCCACCGCTCTTCCTTTAAATCTATTAATAGTGGTGTTCCTCATGGATCTGTCCTATCCCCAACACTTTTTCTACTTTTCATTAATGACCTTCTCTCTGCTACCTCATCTCCTATCCACTCCTATGCCGATGACTCCCCCCTTCATTAGTCTTTTCAATTTGAAAGGCGCCCCCCTCCCAACAACAATCACTAGACTCAAGGGGGGTTGCCTTGGAGCAGCTGACCTCTGTTCTATCTCGTATTTCAAATTGGGGCAGAGAGAACATGGTTGTTTTCAATGCCACCAAAACTCAATTCCTCCATCTCTCTACTCGACACAATCTTCCACACAACTATGATATCTTCTTCGAAAACATTCAACCCAGACCTTCATCTGTTCTTACTATTCTTGTGTTTCCTTTTCTCGTGATATTTTTTGGAAAGATCTCTACCTTTCTTTCTAAACAAGCTTCTAAGAGGTTAGGTGTTCTGAGGCGCCTTCAGTATTTCTTCACTCCACCCCAGTTGCTTGCTCTGTATAGGGGTGTTGTTCGCCCCTATATGGAGTATGCTTCACACATCTGGGGTGGTTCCACTCACACAGCTCTCCTGGAAAGGGTGGAGTCTGGGGCGTTTCGTCTTATCAACTCTCCTGCTCTCACAATTCTCTCCAACCTTTTTCTGCCCGTCGAACTGTTGCGTTACTCTCTCTTTACTATCGCTATTACAATGGACACTGCTCTTCTGAACTCTCTCGTCACATACCTCCTCCACTGAGAAGGGCTCGTGTGACTCGACTTTCTACACAGTCTCATCTTTTCTCTGTCCAACTCTCTGACCTCAGACGTAACCGCTATGCTCTGTCCTACATGTACTCTACTGATAAAGTCTGGAACACACTCCCTTCTTCTATTTTTACAACTTCCAATGACTTACTCACCTTCCAACGTCGTGTATCAGGTCACATCAGCCTTTAATTTGACCAGGCATCCGTCTTTCCCCCTAGCTCTGGTGGAATTTTAGTAGGTCTCTGGCCTTTGCCCACCAGAGGTGAAATAAAATATATATATATATATATATATATATATATATATATATATATATATATATATATATATATATATATATATATATATATATATATATATATATATATATATATATATATATATATATATATATATATATATATATATATATATATATATATATATATATATATATATATATATATATATATATATATATATATATATATATATATATATATATATATATATATATATATATATATATATATATATATATATATATATATATATATATATATATATATATATATATATATATATATATATATATATATATATATATATATATATATATATATATATATATATATATATATATATATATATATATATATATATATATATATAATATATATATATATATATATATATATATATATATATATATATATATATATATATATATATATATATATATATATATATATATATATATATATATATATATATATATATATATATATATATATATATATATATATATATATATATATATATATATATATATTATATATATATATATATATATATATATATATATATATATATATATATATATATATATATATATATATATATATATATATATATATATAATATATATATATATATATATATATATATATATATATATATGTTTTCAGGTGGGCAAAAGCGCAAGTTACGCTCTTGCGCTTCACCATTTTTAAAAGAGCACAAGGTTTTGATAAACTGTTCTCTTATTATGCAGAGTTGGCAAGGTCGCAACTTGGGCTCTAGTTAAGCGACTTGCGATAACATTTGTTCTTAATAATTTTTTGAAGAGCAAAATTTTGTAACGTTTTCAAGAAAAGGTAAGAAAACGAGTGTAAAACATGATCAATGTGGGAATATATAAATATATGTTGAATAAGGATTAATGAATGTTCAAAAAATCAAAACTGGTAACTTTATATGTAAAGTTGTGAACAAGCCCAATCGGGTGTTTTTAGGAGTTTTCTTTAGCTTATTTTAAGGGTAAAACTCGCCTCCTGTTATTATTATTTATTGGGTAAATGCATTTTTATATTTACGACTTACGAGTATTATAATATAACATCAGGAAACTGAAATTAAATGGACTCCAAATGCCCCATTTAAGGTACGTTTAATTTTTATAATTTGGAACAAACTTCAAGCTTTTCTTGATATATTTATAAAAGAAATTATTTCATAATTCATTTTTGTTTTTCACTTAATAACTATCCCTTGTATTAAAGTAATATATTTCTTAAATTATATAACAACTCTGATGTGCTTTTCCATAATGCATCACATGTGGTGCTCAAATGAAACTTGAAAACTGGATTTACTGTGATAATACTTGAAACCTGTTTAAAATATTTCAGAAACTGAAGACCACATCGATGCAGCAGACCCTGGGTAGCTGGGCTGGAATTGATGTCCACACCAGTGCTCCCTCACTAAGAACCTAAATCCATGTGAATATCGCAGGTCTGGGTCGATTTATTCATTGAAGTACAATACCCCTTTAGCCAGCTCAAGCTGCTGTGGAGAGGCTGTTCAGTCAAGGGTCAGATATTCTGAAAGCAAAGAGAAGCCATGGCATCCAACAACTTCTAAAACTTCATTTTTATGAAAGGGAATGTGACCCTCTTCAAGATGCTACAAATTGTGATTGGGGATTTCAATAATTGCCTAAAATAAATTTACAATCTGAACTTTTTTTTTTTTTTTTTTTTTTTTGTGCTCTTGCAAGTGCACTCCAATAATTGTGTAAGACGTTGCGCACCAATTTTTTTTTTCCAACTTCCACGCCCACCTCTGATATATATATATATATATATATATATATATATATATATATATATATATATATATATATATATATATATATATATATATATATATATATATATATATATATATATATATATATATATATATATATATATATATATATTATATATATATATATATATATATATATATATATATATATATATATATATATTGTTGGATTTCTGTGGCGTGAAACCCATGAAAACGCTTTAGGCAGATATTGTAACTGCTTTTGCCGAGAATAAACCTTATTCTATTAAAATTTAGCCTACAAATTAATAAAAAGAATTAATAAAGAACTCACCATTTAAAATATTCTGTAAATGTAAAGTAACGGGATTTATTTGATTTCCAAAAGTAAATTAACTTGGATGTTTGGCTCTTTTGTATAAGCGCATAAGTAAAATTTTATAAGTAGTAAATTAGGTAACTTTTCAGCCAAGTAGAAACATAGACTCAAACCCCCTAAGCAAGAACTCTCAAAACTCTGCTCAAAACCTAAGGCCTAGTTAAACAGTAAAGTCCAGTCAATACATTCAATTCAAGTTAAAACACTAACTCAACCCTAGAATAATAAAAATGTCAATTTTAATTCAAATAGCAATATTTAAAAGATATCAGGGAAGAGTAGTCAGGTTAGGCCCTAACTTCTTTACAAAGCTCTATAAAATTCCCACTCTAGGGTTAACAGTATATATAACTACCAATGGCTAAAAGTAATTTAAAATGTTAATTGGGGGAATACTCATCTTTCTCGACGACTTGTTCTGACTTTGATGAGTATTCAGTATTCTGAAGTTAAATTATTTCAAACATAATTGTAAAGTCAACTTACATTCGCAACGTTAAAAAAGCAAGCAAGTAACGGCCTAGCTTTCAAGCGTGTGAAGCTCGTAATAAACATGTAAATGTTGTTGTTGTTCTATAAAGTTAAGGGCGTATTTGATACTTTAAAAGTCATTTAATTAAATATAAAATATAAGGATTCTCAATAATATATATATATATATATATATATATATATATATATATATATATATATTATATATATATATATATATATATATATATATATATATATATATATATATATATATATATATATATATATATATATATATATATATATATATATATATATATATATAATTTGAAATTTACTTAAAAATATCCAGAAGCGAAGAATATCTTTGGGTTGGCAAGTCAAAAAGCTTAAAACTAAGATTTGCCAACGTTTTGAATCAGCAAGCTCAAAATTTAATCTTTGTTTTTCTGTATTATTTTTATTGCAAAACGCCAAGTTATTTTCAAGTAATTTAAATTACTTAGCTTTAAAGAAAGAATTTCCAGTTTGATTCTTTTAATTTGCGAATTAGGTCCATCTTGCTCGTTTTAGACCTGACCAGCCACATTTTCCTTTGCCTTTATAGATTAGGCAAGTGTTCTTCTCGTTTTTTTACTATTTAGATATTAAATAATTGAATATTAAATTTTGACATTAACAAGTTTGGTCGTTTTCGTGTTCCAAGTTTACAGATTCTAGTTTTGAGTTTTTGATTCGGAGAAACTAAATTTTACCCTTAATAAAATAACTACCAATATTTAATTAATACAAGACTTTACATCTAAGGCATCCCTCCAAGTATTTAATTGTTGGAAACCCTCCCCTTTGATATTAAAATTACAAGTTTTGCTCGTCAAAAAATTACATTCCGAATAAGTATTCAATTTTTAATTTGATTTTTGTAGGTTAAACTATATTGAATTTAACTTTGTAGGATACTAAATTTTTAAATTTTCATGGTTCCGTCACCAGAATTCCCAATGACTTTTTTCCAAGAATAAAATAAAAAGAATTCTGCTAATACATTAACTTTATATTATCAAAACATGATTAGTTTGCTACATGTTCTTTTCAACCATACGCACTGCGGAGTACCATCTCTCCAAAAATTAATAGGAAAGATTTTCAGCTTTCAATGATTAAGAGTAAAAAAAAATTTAATAATTGCTATAATATTGTTCAATTTCTTTACATTAGTCAATAATTTAAAATTAAAATGAAAAAATTAAACTCTAAAGGTTATTGTTAGGAGGAAGAGAAATAACACAACAACTTGTCTTGGGAATATTATTTTAAAAATAATATATTACAGTTATTTAAAAAGTATTCCAAGAATTTCTTGCATGAAAAGGTAATATAATCGAATTGTGCAACTATAATAAAAATATTTTTTTTTTATAGATATTTAAATTAAAAATTAGAATATTTTTGTCCCTAATACTGAACTACAACTTCTCAAAATTCGAGTGAGAAATAACTATTTAAAAATATTCAATATATTTACAAAGAAATAAATAAATGTGAATGATATTTTTCATTGCTTAAAAAAGAAAAAAAAATTGTACCTATGTTAACTTTTGATATTTGAATAAACCAACACATCTGTGTTTCATTATATATACAAATTAAGGCATTCCGTATAAGATAAAATTAAATCTCCTAACCTCTAAATCTCATTGACTAAAAACTGTACATGATATATTAAGTTAGTTTTCATGATATGTTATTTTTTTTACCTTAATAAACAGCTTGAAAACGTAAATTATAATCATTAATTGTTTTAAACAGAGCAAGAGATGGCCTGTACTTAATAATTTGTATCACCCATTGCTCAAAAACTTTACACGTTTTTATAACATAAGAAAAACAAGCAAAAACCTTAAATATAAATATGGCTACTGGCTTCGCAGACCGACCAAACTACAATTTTAAATTATAAACTTTAAAAAAAAAAAAAAAAAATAATTATAAACCCCCATTATCTCATTTTTTTTTTAATAAGACAGAAGTCTCTCTTACAAAAGAAGATCCTATTTATTTAGAAGCCCAAAAAGTAATTAGGGTAACATTAAGCATTGAGAAAATGAGAACCAGATTCTTCTGACCTGTCCTCAAGTCTTTAATAAGCGATGTCTTTGGTTAATGAACAGGACAAAGTTTACCATTTTACATCCCACTTAATATCTATTTAAACTGTCCCACTTTATTAAAATCCAATTAAAAAAAAATTCTCTAATGCAAACTTAATATGGGTGATCTTTTCAAAAAAAAGTATAATGTTTCATTTTTACATACTTTATTTACAAATCTTAGGTATGAAAAGTTCAAATATTGAATTTTTACTTTAGTGGTTTCCGCATTCCTAGAATTAATTTACTTTTTTAATCAAATGGCAACTCAACAAAAGCTTAAGGTACTTTTATTTTAATTAATATAAAAAGATCACTCACTTTAAAGCAAAATATCCACTAATAAGATAATGGAAAATGCAGACAAACATTTCCCTTTTCAGTCACATATATTCGGAATGCTATTTATTACCCTCTCCTATAATGCCAAATATAAGTCCGAAAAATTCTAGTTCTATCTTTTTTATCCATTCTGATCAGTATTAGTGTTAACCGCTTGTTTAATATATTTTCTTTAAACAAATTCATTTTAGACATCATACATCTTACCATTCCATCCATCAATTTCAAACTTTCCTTTGAATACTTATATTCTTCTGTAATTTGTCCGTTGTAAATATGGTTAACTTCTGGTTTTTAACAAATAAAAATTTTCTTCTTTTACTACCAAAGTACTACTATTTTGATTATTTTTTTGGCCTTCTTTATTATATAAGAAATTTATATCATTCCAAATGGTTCTCAAAAGTTTCTCTCTTAATTTACAATTTGCTTTTCTCCTCTTTCACCTTATTTTACAATTGAAACATTTATTTGCAGAGTTGTCAATTTAGAGAAGAGGAGAGAGAGGGGAAAAAAGTATTTTAATTTTATAGATAAGTCTGAAGTAGAATTCATGTTAAAAAAGAATTGGAAAAAATTATGAATCGGAAATGCCTGCATAAGAGGATTTAGCTCCATGATCTATTTCAGTTTCAATATTTAGAAATAAGCCAACAGTTTATGCTTCTTTCCTTACTCATTGTTAAAAGCTGTTGTAATGAGTTTCACAAAAATCCTTTGATATTAATTTAAATACTTATGTTAACTCTGCAACATATTTTCCTATTTAGCTTTCTAAATATTTTTCTCTCAAAATTCTTTTAAAAAATGAATCCATCCTGAACTGAAGTTCTTTATTTAAGTTTTTCTCTGCCAGAGAACACAAAAATGTCGTACAGAATGATGGCGTAGAGGACCAGTCTATCCAAATCTGCACGGAGATCAAATTCTAACTGACAAGGAAGAGGAGAGTAGAATTAAAATTTTTATATATATTTTTTTTCAAATTTCCTTCACGAATGTGGAATAATTTTAAATATTCTTCCCATGAAAACAACCATATCAGTTGTACTAATAGTATTCTAAAGAAATCAAAGGATTCTTCATATTATAAAGAAATAAAATTAGAAATAGAAACTCCATCTTCCATAGACTCAAACCATTACTTAAAGAGAAACCCAAGCTTATATAGAATTTTTCGGCCCTTCACATTCTTTCAAAGTTTGTCCTTTTCTATGAGACAATAAAAGTGGCAAGTTAAGGTTCGTATTATACAAAACAAAGTACAACTTGTACTTCTTTCATTCTTTCTTATTTTGGCGTAAAAAAATTCAAAAAACGTCTAAAATGAGTTTTACGAAATGAAATGAAGACATTCTAGGAAACTTTTACACTGCAATACATAAAGAAAAATAATCTTTTGTTTAACATTTAAAATATAATGTTATGACGTTTTGAAATATAGTTTAATTTTTAATAATAATAATGATAACGATAAAATCACAAACAAAATATTTCAATAAAAAATGTACATTTTTAAAACAAAAGTAAAATAATACCAATAAATTAATTAACTCACTGCAATCACCGGTATATATTTGTACATTTATTTTCCCTGAAGCCAGAGAACAAAATAATCTATTAATACGATAATCCCAATGCCTGTAAACGTTTGGAAAAACAAAATTCAAGACAAAAATTGATCCCTGATATAATACCAAACCATGGTTTACGTGTTGGTAACTGAAGGGGATTTTTACAACTTCAGTAAAAACTAAGGAATGTAGGAATTTAATCAATCAATAGTAACAATTTCACCACTCAAATTCGTCATAATTAATTGAGCATTAATTTAATAAAATTGCGTTTCATTTACTATTATTATAAATAAACGAACCCAAATACGCATCTGCAATGTTAACTATGGGACTTTAATCTTTTCCACCTTAGTTGTTAGCTTTCGTTTTACTCGAAATTTGAGTTGAACATCGTTAGATCTTCGAAGCCTGCTGAAGCTGAAGGGTCAAATATCTGGAGCATATCTGAGAGTTCAGGTTGGGCTCCTTGTCCAGTAGCAGCAGCGGCAGCTACTGATGCAGCAGCTACAACTGATGGGTGATGACTGGGGGCTCCTGACGGATGTGCTCCACTGGTAGATGGTCCAGCTGTTGACGCAGCAGAAGCCTCACCAATATTATTGTAAGACCACATACCTATTTTAACATTAGTTTATTAAAATGGTATATAAATAAGTTAAAATTTCACGCGAACTTTTACACAATTTTTCATAATGTTAACAATTAAGTAAAGCTTACCTGACGCTGCGGTTGCTGACGGGGACGCATATGATGGAAGAGTAGATCTTCCAGTTGATGTAGAAAGGGAAGTATACGATGGCGTAGAAGGAGAGCGGGCTGGACTCATATTATTTGTTCCATATGAATAATTATCGCCACTCTAAATACCATATTAACAATGTTAAAATCAATTTTTTTAAATAAAAAACAAAGAATAATTCTCTTACTCAAAATACGATATGTAATGCTGGGCAAATAAATTAAATTTTTTATTGCATACCTGCTGCCTAATGTGATGACTTGACCAAACGGATTGTGCAGGAGATGGAGGAGAAGAAGCCTTTGAGATTCTTGGCATGGATGACGCTTGAGAGGTAAGGGGTGTGGCTTGCGGAGTACTAGGCGAATATCCTGCAAGAGGAGAAGCATTTGCTTCATATCCGCTACCATACACGCCTTGAGCGCTACTGGGCCGACCTGAACCTTCAAAATAATATTCAATAAAATTAGAGAATGTAAAAGAGAACTTTTTACAAAATACAAAATAGTGAAATAAATTCCATGATTTGGTCTTGCAAATACTAATAACAGGAAAAGCATATAATAACTAACTGTGCAACTATAACAAAAATATATTTTTACATATTTAAATTAAAAATTAAAATATTTTATCCCTAATACTAAACTACAACTTCTCAAAATTCGAGTGATAAATAACTATTAAAAAAAAAAAAAATATTCAATACATTTACAAATAAATACATAAATGTGAATGATATTCTTCATTGTTTAAAAAATAAAAAAATTGAACCTATGTTAACTTTTGATATTTGAATAAACAAACACATCTGTGTTTCATTATATATACAAATAATGATTTTTAAATAATAATAATAATAATAGTAATAAAAAAACTCCAGACACTTAATTATTTTTTCATTAGTATTATTACATTTTTAGGGAACATATAAGAGAAAAAAGGTTCAATTAAGTAGCACTGTAGAAACGTATATTTTCTTTGATTAATTATTTTTATTAATGATAATCATTTATAATTTCAGACATTATTATTATATAAGTAATTTAATACTGTTAGCCTCTGGCGTTGATCATTAATAAATATTTTTAATATAGTGATATTAATGTAAGTAAAAAAAAAAATGATTTTAAAAATTATAAGAAATAATATCAAAAATGGAAAAAAATAATAATTAAAAAAAACTCAAAGTAGATCTAACAAATGAGGAAGAAAAGAATTGGAAAAGATCCAAGAAAGGAAAATATTTTTAAATAAAACAATAATAAACAATTAAGCCTAAATTTTCTTAAACACACTGACCATCAGTCTGAAAAGTACCTAAAGTAATTTTTTGGAATAGACTTTATTGAGTTCTTCGGTGATAGAAATCAGCGTAGTTAAAAAAAGGAATTAGGATCATTATGGTTGAAGGGTTTAGGAGCAGAAAATAGAATGGAATTTCAGAATCATGAGAACAATAGTGAAGACAAGTTAAAGATTGGTTAAAATTAAAAAAAAAAAAATTTCGAACTTAATGGCTGGGTATATGACTGAGCATAAATGGGAAGCGTTTGATGTCGTAGAAGACATGCACATAGAACTGAAAAGAAAAATAGGGTGCAGAAAATTATTGAAAAAATAGATCGTTTACAAAATTTAAAATGAAAAATATACTTAGAATTTCATTGAGTGGAAAAAGGAAGAAAGAGCATAAGAAATTTTAAAAACAAAAATGTGAGTGGGTAGAGAATGTACAAGAGCAAGAGGAGAACTGACTGAGAGCATCAAAGGTTTTAAAATGCTATAACAATGTAATTTAAGTAAAAAACAGGTACAAGTGATACAGATTTGTTATGAAACAATGAAAAGGAAAACTGGTTAGTAGAACAAAATTTTACAAGAGAGAAAACAATGTAGGAAAAAAAAATACGGTTAACAAGTATAGAACAGTAAATCAAAGTACCACCAAGTGAGAAGTTGCCAAAGATACAACAATTATAAATATAGCAACGAAGATGAAAATAAAATAGCCGAAACATAAAAGGAAAAACAACAAAAGAGAGGTTTTCAGAGTTGTGATGAGGCTAACGTGAAAGATGAGTATAATCAAATTGGAATAATTAATACTGGGTGTAATAAAACAGCGAATGAAAAGTTAAGACTAGAAAAACTAAAGCAGAAACAACAAGACCATTTGAGAGAAATATCTATTTTGGAGAACAAAATAAGAATCTACTAAAATGGTAGGGATACCTTGTTAAATAAGGGGGGGAGGGAGAGAAAATTATTTATATATGTAAAAAGTGGAGGGGGCTGCCAATAACAACAAATAAGTTGAATGAAGCATCAATGAATTAACGAGAGACAGATAGCAAGAAATTTTTAGTAAGGGTGTATATAGCAATTAACTATTGTCAAAAATACTGATTGAAATGTAAAAACAAAGAGGAAATTAATGGAAAAATGGGTAGGAATTTTTGGTGCGCCTGTGAAAATTATATCAGATAATAGTCTGGAGTTTCAGAATAATGACGGACCGATTCAATGTAAAGATGTTAAGTACACCTGTTGAGAGTTCGCAGAGTAATGGGTTATGGTGTGAGAGTCAATTTTTTTAGAATGCTTGTACAGGTGCCGTTACAGCTCTCTGGGAAGCTGCACTACCGGGCTGGAGGTCCAAAACCGGGAACGACACCTAGACTAAACGGTAAGAATCGTCAACATAGGTCGTTAAATCTTAAAGAGGGGGTTCAAAACCCGCAGGAAGGCGAAAATAAGGTCCGAAACGAAAAGATGAAGATTTTGATAAAAAGACCGATAAAAGGTTTGCAAAGGGAATGGAAGGTAAGGCAGGAAAGTATATATTCTTGAATGCAGATACAGCAGCGCAGATAACCAGCATATGGTGAACAGAAAGAGTATCCGAATAACAAAACTAGCAAGTCGGTGAGGCTATCTCTCACATCCTCGACATATAGTGATCGTGATTTAAGTAAATGGGACCAATGCGCAGTTGGGCTAAGATGCCCTTTCTGTGACGACCTTGACGGCACGCACCAACGATGGGCTTGACACTACGAACGTCATCCACCCAACTTTCTTGCCAGTAGGTGTGAAAGCTTTTCCTAAGGATGGCACAATAATCAGTTGCCAGGATATGCTCGCGTTGAAGCCCAACAGAAAGGAAAGCCCAACATGTTGTCCTGGAAAGTAGTCGCCTCTTAGTGCAAGCTTTATCAGAGAGCTCGTTACCTGGGATAAGAACATGTGATAGGATCGAGCAAAACGACAGTAATTTCTTTCGAGTGTGAAGCTAGAGAAGGAATTGTTGGATGGTGAAAACCAAAAGGTTTCTGGAAGAGCGGTCCTTGAAGAGCAAGAAGACGCGCTTTTGGAATAAGAAAAAATGAAGTATATACTGATACACGTAGTTAGGAAATATGCTTGCAAATCTCTCAAACAAAATTTATTTCAAACTTAGTTAAAAAAGAGAGAGAAATGTCCATCATTTTAGGTCTAGGATATCAAAAAGGTTAGCTAAGTACACAATAGAAGCTGAGACACTTAGTCTCTAGGAAGCAGCAGTAGGAGCGATGTACGTTAGACATAATTGGGAAGAACTACAAAGAATGAAAATATATTATTTAAAAATTGACGTAAAACTCTGTATTAAATACTAAGTCTACCTCAGGAGTTCAAAGTAGAAAGTAAAATTGAAATACGTCATTAAAAGAAATGGAAAGAGCTGAAGAAAAGAGGAGTTGACGATATCAGAATACCGTATAATGTCTCAGAAATAAATAAAAAAGAGGAAGAAAATATATATATGAATAACGGTTTTTCTATTATTAATTTAATGTAGTTTTAAAAAATTAGGAAACACTAAAATTTTGGAGCACAGGTTTTCTTTGGTTAGTCAAACAGGGGAAAACTAACCAATGTCGAAAATTTCAACATTCAAAAAGTGCAAAAAATCGGTATATAAGACATATGAGAGCAAAACCAACGAATATCCATAATCGTGAAAATTCAAAAAAAAAAAAAAAAAAAAAATAAGGGATTTAAAAAACATTTAAATTTCATGTAATTTTTCAGCGGTTGTATAGTTTGGTGAAATACACTTTTTTTCTAAACTGTGTAACTTGTTCAACTGTACAACCTCTATAAAGTTTTTTAAATACCTATGTTGCTGTGTATGGGAAAAATTTCAAATTAAGTTTTCCATGTACAGCAACAAAATGGTTCTGTATAACCAAAAAATTTTCAAAATAAAAAATGTGTACCTTGCGTAACTGTACAATCTTGAAAACATTTTTGTCCACACAGTCATTTGGTGCTGTGCACAGGAATTTGTAAAAAAAAATTTCATATGTAAACAAAATGGTTGGGTATAAAAAAACTTTTTTTGTTGATATAAAAAACACAAAATTTTTTATTCTTAGTTTTACTCCGTGTGATCGTTAGTTTTACCCCATTTCCGAGCAACATTAATATTTTCTAAACTTTAAGAAAATTTACATTTTATATCATATTTCTATGTCCACTTGTTACATTTTTCGAGTTATATACAGTATTCCAGAATGAACGGTAACTTCATATACGGGAAATGACGGAAAAGGAGCATATTACTATATACATGTATGCTCGTTAGCGTTTCGTTACAGAGTTACAGCTCACACAGGTCAATTGTAGAAGTTAAATATTGCGACACCGGCAACCTAACGTACGAGACTCGTGATATGGAAATAGTGTTGGAAAACCACAACCAATGAAACTGTACCTCCTCAATGAGGCAGACGATAACCTATCGCAGGGTCAGTTTACCAACATACAAGTGTGACGTCTCCACCGCTCACATTGTTGTGTCGTAATATTCGCGATTCATAATACATGTTTTTCAATGTCCCACGCGTATTCCAACAGGGAGTATGTCGATAATGTGTACATGTACGGATTGTGTGACGGGAATGCAAGTGAGGGGTGGCGTGCATATGCCGTACTGTATTCAACAAGACTGTTGCCGATTAGGTCTGTTTTTAAGAGAATGCATCAGCAACTTTGTGATACTGGGACATTTAAACTGGTTGGCATTGCGAATGGAATTTATATTCTCATGTATTTTGACGAAAACCCGTCATCGAGTATACGTAGAGCGGCGACCGAACTTGTTCATCAATACGGAGAACACTGGCGGCGGATAGATGCCACGCGTATCATGTGCAACATACCCACCGACTTCTGTGAATGGTTCATCAGGGAGTTTAAAAAGAACAGACGTTTCACAGAGCCGGTGCTGAAGACGGATGAAGCCATCTTAAGTAGACGTGGCACTTACAACCAGAGGAACAGTCACGTGTGAGCGTAGCAGAATCCTCATGCAATCAGAGAGCAAGCACCATTATCAGGCAAGCGTGGGCAGACATTACAGCAGATGAATGCCGGTCTGCGACAATAGGTGCCAGGGTTGGCAAAAAACCCGTTTTTTTTGAAAAAGCCCAGTGGGCCCGGGTTTTTTCGGTTTTTTTCACCTAAAACCCGAAAAAACCCGGGTTTTTTCGGGCTTTTTCATTTTTTTTTTCATCTTTCCTTTCTTTTTCAGCAATAACTGCAATTTCACAGCTATTAATTCAATTGATTTTTTTAAATTTTGTTTATTATAACAATTATAATAATTATAACAAAAATGCCAAAGACTCTTGGATCCAGAAGAAAATTATGAAATTAATGGACTGAAGTTCTGAATGTCGAAAGCACCAGCAAAGTAAAATGCAAATATTGCAGTACTGAAATTAGCAATTGAAAGAATAAAAGTAAATTTATCTGAAAAAATGTGGCAAACGCTTGTTATATTCTGACAAATCTAGTGAATCAAGTGCTAATACAGCCGTAGAAAATATGGATCTTACAGATGTAGAAGGGGATTCACCTACTTGTTCAATGGCTGCTGCAATGAAAACATGGTTATCTGACACATCAAAAACTCAGAGGAAATTATCTGAATAAAACATTAAAATGACAACTGCACAAAAAGAAATTCTTGACCAAAAAATATCAAAGTTTTTTTATGCTAACAATGTCTCATTTTTAAGTGTCGAATCGAAGTACTTTGTTGAAATGATACAAGCCTTAAGACCTGGTTACTCCCCACCATCTCGAAGAAATCTAGCAGGGCCACTATTATTAACACCTTTATTCAGAACTACTACAAATATGTTGAAATTGCTAATGAGGATAAACTTGAAATGAGCATCACCAACATTTTAAGCAATCCTTCACTCTATCGTGAAGCACAGCATCTTCAGAAGCAAGTGGATGTGGTATCTAAAGCTCTTGATAAGGTATATATATATATATATATATATATATATATATATATATATATATATATATATATATATATATATATATATAATATATATATATATATATATATATATATATAGTAATTTTGTTTAAATATATATGAGTAATATTACTAATACATGTTTTAACATGATTTCATATTGATCAGTTACAGAGTGATAGAGCAATTTTATCTATAGCAGTTAATGAATGGCTGGTGCTTTTAGAGAGTGAAGTACTTGACCCATACAAGGCCAATATAAGGAAAAGGATGGAAGAAGCTACAGAACCATTTTTCTTTGTGGCAAACATGATGGACCCCCAATATCTTGGTTAGAGTCGCATTTACGCTATATATATATATATATATATATATATATATATATATATATATATATATATATATATATATATATATATATATATATATATATATATATATATATATATATATATGACTAACAAAGAGGTACTGTATAAGCCTTAACAACATTCTCTAATTAACAGCTTTAACTCTCAAACTATCAAACTATGGCATTAAATTTCCTAGGTACATAAGTATGAAATGTAGTCAGTGTACAGTACCATTATGTTAATTCATTTATTTACAGAATACAAATCATAAAGCATATTTATTTATTAAAACCTTCTTGTTTTTAGTTTATAGGAAGAAATTTGACTTCTCAACAGGAAGAGTTGGCAGAAGAGTGGATTTCTGAATTTCATCCTGAGTACTTGGCAGGTTTTATGGCATTCAGGATAAAAGATCCAGATCTGTTTCCAAAAATAATGTTTTCAGAACAAATTCTAAATATTTAAAAACAGCAACCAGCAAAATGGTGGTCAGTCATGGAGAATAGAACATTGAAAGCCAACAATTTACCATCAGGGTTTTGTAATATCTTTGCTAATTTACTGACCTGCCACCAAGTTCTGCCTCAATTGAAAGACTATTTTTTACATTTGGTTTTGTTTGGACTAAATTAAGAAATCGATTAAGAATTGGAAAAGCTACAAAAATTGTAAAAATTCATAGGTGTTTAAACTTAAACGAATCTTGCAGCTTAAGTGAAGAGACAGTCATATTTATTATTAATTTCTCTCTCTCTCTCTCTCTCTATATATATATATATATATATATATATATATATATATATATATATATATATATATATATATATATATATATATATATATATATATATATATATATATATATATATATATATATATATAATTTTTCTTTCAACAAATAAATTCAAATGAGTTTATAAAAGCATTTAAGCATTTAATTAATTAAAAGAGTAAATTCTAAAATTATTTTCATTTTTTTTTTACTATTTTTATTTAGAATTTTTCTGAAAAAAAATTTTTTTTTTTGTTGAAAAAACCCAAGTGGGCAAAAAAGCGGGTTTTTTCAAGTGGGTTTTTTTGAAAAAACCCAGGTGGGTTTTTTCGGGTCGGGCCCACTCGTGCCAACCTGATATGAGGTGACGCCGTTTCATTCTACCGAGTGTGCGTATATATATATATATATATATATATATATATATATATATATATATATATTATATATATATATATATATATATATATATATATATATATATATATATATATATATATATATATATATATATATATATTAGTTATTTATTACATTTATTTTTATAAAAACCACTGAAATATGAAGACTATTCTATAAAAAAAATCCAAAATCGAAAATATAAATAGTTTCATAAAAAAAAATTTTAAATTTAGTTTTGAGGGTGGTTAATTTTCCACCATTTGACAGTAACTCTATTTTATAAGAAGACAAACCTTCTTTATTTTTCTTTTTATCTCAACTTTTAAAAAAAAATTTAGTCTTATACTTAGAACCTGATGTCGATTATGTTAATATTACTTTTAACACAAAGAAAATAAAATAAGATCATAGAGAGTTTTTAATAATTACAAGAAATAACATCGAAAATGGAAATCTAGTAATTCAGGATCAAGCATATAAGGAAGAAAATATTCGTCCAATTGAAGAAAATCCAAGAAAGGCAGCAAGTTTGAATAACACACACACACACAATCATAATCAATTATGCATACATTTTTCCTTACATAAATTGACCAACGGTCTACTAAGTATGTCTTCTAGGAAACAGAAGGTAAAAAAAAAAATGTTCCTTCTGTCTCCTGTGATAGTCTTTTTGAGTTCTATCTCTGTTTCTAGTATGCTTATACTAACCCTTATAACAAATTTAGAAGAATAAAAATTGGAAAACATTTAAGGATATTTAACATTAAATAGAGGAAAAACTTACTTTGAATGTGAGGTTGAATCATGTGAGGGTAAAGTTCTCTTTGTCTTTGAAGGGTATAATCCAAGCCTGGTTGGTGCGAAGCATAGTGAGGTACAGATGCATTCAATTCTTGCTGCTCGCTACCACTGGCAGCTGCTCCTGAAGCTCCGAGATCCCCACTAGATTGAATAGGTTTTGCCAAAGCATTTGTACACACTATATATTCAATGTCATCCGTATATGGATTAAGAAAAGCGAAGGCAGAAGTTCGTAGCCATACCCATTCTCTACTCTTGGCTTTAAATCGGTACATTACAGACATAACTTGGCCTTTAAGTTTCAAAACTAAGGAAAGAAAATATACTTCCTAAAATGAATACTAAAACCAAAATGTGCAATATATATATATATATATATATATATATATATATATATATATATATATATATATATATATATATATTATATATATATATATATATATATATATATATATATATATATATATATATATAATATATATATATATATATATATATATATTTTTTTTAATTTTTTAATCTTTTTTTTTTTTTTTTTTTTTTTTAACTAGTTAACTCTCAGTCAGTACTTGCTCTAAACAATTTTTGTACAAAACTGACATTAAAAAAATTAAAAGTTATTATTTCAAATACATTTAAAACAATACCTTGTTCAAAGCTTTCCTTCATGTGTGTTTGATCTTCTGGATGAAAGAAATCAAAGCACGATTTTGCGAGAAGTTCCTGAGGGGAAAAACCAAGAACATTGACAACTCTTTGATCAACAAAAGTAAACTTTCCATCCATTGCATGACGAGATATAAATTCTGTAATACAAATAAAGGAATAAGATAAAACAAGCGATACAGCTATTAATGCAAATTACATTATATTTCTATACTAATCTCCAAATCCAGCAAAATTTTTGTGTTGTCTTTAGGGCCCACCATATTCTCTACAAAACATTAATGTAGAAAAGTGAGTATTTAGCAGCAATTGAGTAATTCTAATTCGAACTGCAGCCTGAAGTTTGCGACACAAACTTCGTAAGGGTTGGCTTTAGTTTTCAAATGTTAAACTTCAACACCTTCACAATTTTATTATTATTATCATTGAAAGAACTTATGACTAAGAGAATAAATCTTTTTACCTTACCACAATTTAAAATTAGAAGGGTAAGTTCTAAAAAATAGAAAGTGAAGAGATAAAAACTATATATATATATATATATATATATATATATATATATATATATATATATATATATATATATATATATATATATATATATATATATATATATATATATATATATATATATATATATATATATTATATATATAAATTTCTATTACCACTTTGCGAGTTAGACCCCATTAGGTCTGAAGCACTGGGCGTTGATGTTACTTGCAATCTTCCAATTGCCACCAAACAACAATTTGATGTTCCATGACCCTCATCCTCACTTCGATCCATCTAAATACAAAGAGAATGAAAAGTAATTAAGAATTCAAAATTTAAAAATAAAAATACAAACACTGAGGTAAAGCCATTAAAAAAAAAAAAAAAAAAAAAAAAAAAAAAAAAAAAAAAAAAAAAAAATCTGCTAAGTGGCATCCCATCCACAACATTATATATCAAACTGATGGGAGAATGAAAAAGTCTCCCTCAGTGTCAGTCATGACCTGAATAAGACAGTACTTGTTACAAAATCCCTGAAGATCAGGACAAATCCAATTAACTTTTAAACCATTAAAAGTGAGTAGCAATTCATGTAATGCAAATGAGACCTACAAGTGAAAGTGAAAATCTAAAAAAATCACTCAAATAAATGTTTCTTCTTTTTTATATCCTAGTGAGAAAAGTCCGCTGTTGTTTGAAGATTCTATCCTTAATTTATTTAATGTCAAATTTATTTACTAACATTATGATATACTATATATATATATATATATATATATATATATATATATATATATATATATATATATATATATATATATATATATATATATATATATATATATATATATATATATATATATATATATTAGAGATATACCGATACCAGTAAAGAGGCCGATACCGATACTCTATTTTTGTAAGGTGCCGATACCGATACTTTAATTATTATAAGAAATACACAGTAATAAGATAGAAAATTTGTGTACTGCTAGGCAACTGAGGATTGCATTCCCTGTACAACCAATACTTAGTCATGTATTTCATATTTGGTTGTGCCCAAGTATATTTTATAAATTAAAATATTATCTTTTAGGAATAATAAATGCAAATATAATACTAATAACTTTTTTATGTTTGTGTTTATTCAAAAAATATTCCATTTCCATTTTCCAGTAAGTATTAACAAAGTTTAGCTACTCGCTTTTATGTTTTAACATGATTACAATTTACAAGAAGATTCTTTAACTAGCTACAATATAAAGAATAAAAATAATGAAGGAAGAGACCTCAATTAATCAGCAGAAAAGACAAAATATAAAAAACGCTATTATTCAAACATGACATAATATACTCCTTTAAGGTAAAGACATCACTTAGTAGTCGAATTCAAAGTGTCGGCCATATTAACCAATACCGATACCCAAAAAATGGCCGATATACTGCCGATACCGATATATCGATACTAAATATATCTATATATATATATATATATATATATATATATATATATATATATATATATATATATATATATATATATATATATATATATATATATATATATATATATATATTATATATATAATATATATATATATATTTCAAACAGGATAATCCCAGGAAAACAAACCACCACTATCTCGCAAAACAAAATAAATGGCCTGAACAAAAAACCATCACAGGACCATACTCATTGCCATCGACATCAACAAAGCATTTGATACAGTCCCTAAACATAACCTCATACAAAAAATCCTACATTCACACATACCCAGCAATTATAAAAAATGGATTTCCAACTTCCTATCCGATCGTACAGCTCAAGTCTCCAACAAAAATCATCTTTCAAAAACAGTAAAACTAAGAAATGGTGTCCCACAGGGAGCCATCCTATCCCCTCTATTATTTAACCTGTACACACCAGACATAAAACTAATAACATACGCCGACGACATATCCATCACAATACAAAACCCCTCCATACCCACAGCCACCACACTCACTCAATCATACATCCAACAACTAGAAACTTGGCTAAAACCAAACAGAATGACAGCTTCCCCCGAAAAATCCTCAATTACTCTTATTACTACCGACAGACACCAATCTTCCCTCCACCCCCAAGTAAAACTAAATAATACCCTCATTCCCTTAAATAAATTCCCAAAGATCCTAGGCCTCACATATGACACACACTTCACCTTCTCAAAACACATCGAAAACATAACCAACACTGCAAACAGGAAATTAAACATCATCCGAACACTGTCACATAACAATTTCAGTAACGAACTAACCACCCTCATCATAGCATACAAACAGTTCATCAGACCAACACTTAATTACGCATCTCCAGCCTGGTACCCTGCCACCTCACCCTCAAACATAGAGAAGTTACAAAAAAAAAAACAAAATACCGCTCTTCGAATTATCACAGGTTGCACTAGAACCACTCCAATTCAGCATTTACACGAAGAAACAAAAATACTCCCGATCCGTATTCACCTTGACATGATAGGAACCCAATTCTACACAAACACCCTAGACATATCACGCCCTGTCACTATACCCTACAAGACCACACAAGACACCGTCTAAAATTACCTCCATCATCCCCTGCCCTATACTACAGTAACATATTCAGAACCATTCCACCTACTGCAAACAACACACCACTAATCAACACATACACACCATCATAACACAAAATTATCTCAACACCCGCCAACCAAATCATCTTCTCAACGAACAACCCCCCGACATAGCAAATACACAAAACACATTACCACGCAAAACCCAAATTACCCTATCCAGATTAAGGTCAGGCCACCACCCTAACCTACAAGCATACAAACATAGATTCAATATACAAAACACACTATCCCCAATATGTCAAAGATGTATGCAAGAACCAGACACAACAGAACATCTCCTTCTGAGATGCCCCTCCCTTACACAACACAGAACCCTCCATCACATCTCCTCTCTGAGAGACCTTTGGACTCGGCCGGCGGCCATCGCGGATTTCCTAAAGGCAGTGTGGCCCTTCCAGTGAGGAAGGTCCAAGGGGGAAAAAAAGTAAGTAAGTAATAGTATATATAGATATATATATATATATATATATATATATATATATATATATATATATATATATATATATATATATATATATATATATATATATATATATATATATATATATATATATATATATATATATATATATATATATATATAATTACCTGAATTCCGGTTGGTGGCCAATTTTTTATGTATCCTGTACAATGAATTACAGCGTAATTATGACCATCTGTGGAAGGTCCTAGAGAATTTCTTTGTCGTAAGCGATTTAAATGACCAGTATTCATATTTTCTGGACTAACGTTTCCAACTTTCATTCGGCAAATAAATCCTCTTCTGGATCCCATAGATAACCTCATTGAAGCTGAAAAAAAGTATGGTAATTTACATGATACTTTAGGCTACATACAAATGTAATTAGTTTTTCATTACTGGGCATTGCCACTTTATAAAAAATTGAAGAGAGCCAATAGTTGATAAAGTGATATTTGTAAAACCAAGTCATATTTTTTTCAGGTATAACACGAGTAGAAAAATATCTATTTTCAAGGAAATAACGGTTCAGACAGCTAATACAGGGAAGTAAATATACTTCCTTTATGAACAATTTCCTTTAAACAAGATTTTACAGGGATTTCCATGAAACTCCACACATTCATACAAAACGGTGCTTATTTGACCTCCTTGGGAGCCTACACAGAAAACTGAGAGAAAGGGAGTTCAAAAGGTTTATGAAGGTCGTGCCTGGTAAATGTCGGGATTAAAAATCAAAGCAATAGTAACAGGTGCAGCATCATTAAAATCCAGAATTAGAAGTAACTCGAGGAAAAATAGAAAAAAAAAAAAATAAATGATAAATTTGCAAAAACAATGGGAAAATTGCCTTATTTGGGTACCTTAAAGTTTTTCCTGTATTTATAGAAAATTATCAAATTCTCTAAAAATCTATATATATATATATATATATATATATATATATATATATATATATATATATATATATATATATATATATATATATATATATATATATATATATATATATATATATATATATATATATATATATTTAAAAGGAAAGGTGCTCTATTATAGTTAGTTCGTTTATATGGGTGTTTCAAACTGAGAAAAATTATTTGTATACTACACATCCAGGGAAGAAAGATAAATCCTGAGTTTCTTCAAAATATTCTAAGATAATTTAGAGAGAATGAAACTGATGAAATAAATCCTTACTAAAGTGTCATACAAATTAGAAAAAAGGGTTGTGTAGCATCATAAAAAATCCGTAAATTGATAGCTAAAACTGGAAATACTCATAACATTGGTGAGTTGCTTACCAAGTCATAAGTATCCATAATAATATCCAATCATAAATTTGAGTGCCAAAAAAACAATTCAAGCAATTCCTTTAAGCAACTCCAGTCATGCCACAGAAATCGATGAGGTGGCATAGGACTTTGGAGAGGGATGTCCTGTGTTCACTACAGCCCAAAAATTATTTTTTACAAACAGACGAACCTAATACAAGATATCGACGCTCTTTGCATGTTTAGGCGAACTTTTGGAAGAGATGATTACCATAGGTAATAAGTAAAATGCGACTATTTTTTTTTTTTTTAATTTAGTTAATTTAATTAATTTTTTAACTTGTGCGAGAACAATATTTCAATACAGAATTAATTAATTAATTGTTGGTAAATTATGGAACCGATTCTACTGTTGGTTGGCATTAAATATTCATCACCCATGTAAAGAGTTTTTATACTTTATTTACTATCATTACATAAATGCCTTAACCTTGTTGGAAAATTCTTGGTGACATCTAAATTTTCCACTTTCAGTTGTTAGAAAGGACAAACATCATTAAATTCGATGCTCTTCAGAATCATCATTTACGAAAAGTAGTTGAATGAAGAAATTAATGATAGCTTCCGGGGTTTGTAGATGCCTATTGAAGAGCAGTAGCTTTCCAAGAAAAGCTGTCTCGAATCTTTTGTTCCTTTCTGAGATATCAGTTTACATAAATACTTGATGATAAGGCGGACTTAATAAATCTTAGAGAAAATTAATTTTTTAAGCATAACCTTATACAATAAATAACAACTTTAAGAAACATTAGATGTCAAAATATTTTACAATTTCTAACCCTGAAATCAATCACAGAGGAACTGGACCTTACCGTTTATATCTAAAGAATCTAAACAGGGATATTTAAGAATTAATGATCAGATAAACCTCAAAATGCTTGATTACATTCTGAATAAATTTGAAGTACTACAAGAAATTTTTTTGCAGAAAAAAAACCATACGTCCTCAGTAACATCTGCAGCCAGAAAATTAGTAGAGGACCTAAGGGTGTCACAAGTAAAAACATTTTACTCTCCCAAATTCTAAAACTTATGATGTAAATGTTCAAGAAGATTACGATAGTGAACAGTGATTTAAGTGAATGAATTGCTTTTGATCTTTTATGTTGCACTCATTATGCCACACCCAATATATAATAAAGGAGTAATGGAAATAAAATCCTAATTTTCTTATATTTTGTTTGATTTAATCCATTAATAAGTATAATTTGCAATTAATCCCGGTCAGTCCGTAAGTATGACAATGTTAGAGAAAAAAAAGTAAAGAAAAAAAAAAAAAGCTTTTTTGATGATCAATGAAAAGGTTCTGTGTGTTTTTATTATATCATCATTTAACAAGGGACCTGAAAGAGAAAAGCTCTTAATTATAGGAGCAGTGGTCAAAAATAAGTTGAGAATGGCTGCTCTAAATAATACTTTGTAAGTAATTTTTAAATAATTACAAGTAAACTATATCAACAAGTTACATGTTTATGCATCAATTCTTACGTTATTTAATAATTTTGCATTGAAATTAGAACAAAGTTCTAACTTGAAATTTTGCCTAGAAATGGGAAAACTCTTTCTGTTTCGTAAGGTCATTAACAGTGAAGCAATGAGGTAAACTCAATGTTTTGAGTGCCACTTGCGATTTAAGAATGGCAGAGTGCAAATGGATGAATGTGGGAAGCAAGACAATTGTGCATCAGCACAACTTCAAAAATTGTGAAATATAACATTATTTATTCATGCAGATCGCAGAATCATCAAATAATTTTTGCAATCAATAATATTTCACAAATGCAAATTACGTGATTTGAACACGCATCGTGTAGCTTCTTTGACGTGGTTCAAAATAATTTATGCCGCATTGCAGTCAGGGTTTGACGAGCGTAAACATAAAACTTTTGGGAACGTTCGAATCACGGCAGAAGCGTTGAAATTACTGCACAAATGCAGAAGGCAAAAATTTGAAAGAAATGGAGTGTAGATTTAAAGTTTCAAAATTTACATTTGCTTAGTTCAATTTCATTTTCATTTCAACTTGTGTATTTTACTATAAAGAGTAAAATTAAATTTTAGTGGAAATTGGTTATAACCCTGTAAAATTTTTGGTTCATATTCAAATTAATATCTTAAAAGCAGAAAAGTTAATATCGCTATAATTTCTGAGCTTCACTAACTAAAATTATAATAATGTAAATAGTAGTAAACTTAATTATGTAATATATAAATTAAACTGAAAATAATGCTGTGGAATAAATCTTTGTAAATACTCAATCACGTCGTTTTTCTTCTCTTATGAAATCCCATAATAGAACATGATTTTTTAAAACATTTCACACAGTAAATATTATGAT
>SEYY01023133.1:0-10000 GCA_009176605.1 Armadillidium nasatum | reverse complement strand
GGGTAGAAAGAGACTGGAGAGAATTAGTGAGAGCAAGAGAATTGATAAGACGAAAATCCTAGACTCCGCCTTTTCAAGGAGAGCTGTATGAGTGGAACCCACCCAAATGTGCTATCAATACTCCATACAGGGACGAATGACACCCTAATAAAGAGAAAGCAACTGAGGTGTAGTGAAGAAATTCTGGAGGCGCCTCAGAACACCCAGCCTCTTAGAAGCTTTTTTAGAAAGAGAAGTAATGTGATCTTTCCAAGAAAGATCAAGAGTAAAGAAACATCTAGGATATTAAGGAGAGATGAAGCTTTGAGTTGAGTGTTTTCCAAGAAGATATAATTGTGTGGAAGGTTGTGTCGAGAGGGAGATGGATTAATTGAATTTTGGAAGAATTGAAAACGATTTCATGTACGAGATATATCAGAGGTCAGTTGCTCCAAGACCACCTTTCTTGCGACAATTAATTGCTCTTGGAAAGGCCGTGTTTCAAAGTGAAAGTAGTAATGAAGGATGGACTCATCAGCATAAGAGTGGATAGGTGATGGAGTAATAGAGAGAAGGTCATTAATGAAAAGTAGAAGGAGAGTTGGGGATAGGACAGACCCATGAGGAACACCACTATTATAGATTTAAAAGAAGAACTATGGCAGCCTACAACAGATGCTATAGAACGACCAGAAAGGTAATTAGAGAGAAGGTCACAGAGAGAGATAGATAGATTCCAAGAAAGAAAGAAGGATTCCAAAAAAGGGAAGCTTGGAAATTACAGCTTTGTGCTAGACTCTATCGAAGGATTTCGATATGTCTAGCACCTCAGCAAAAGATTCACTGAAACACTGAAGAGCGGAGGACCAAGAGTCAGAAAAGGGAAAGAAGATCACCAGTAGAGCGTTTTATACGAAAACCATACTGGCGATCAGAGATAAGATTAGAAGAATTGATACATTTCCAAATCTTCCTGTTAGATATATATTCAAAAACTTTAGAAAGAACAGAGATTAAAGAAACAGGACGATAGTTGGAGGGTTGAGAGGGATTCTCCCCCATCGGCACAGGCTGAATAAGGGCACGTTTCCAGC
Source organism: Armadillidium nasatum (assembly GCA_009176605.1). Taxonomy (NCBI): domain Eukaryota; kingdom Metazoa; phylum Arthropoda; class Malacostraca; order Isopoda; family Armadillidiidae; genus Armadillidium; species Armadillidium nasatum. The sequence goes on along the minus strand of SEYY01023133.1, from coordinate 8,927 downwards.
AAGAAGGGAAGATTGAAATAGAAAGACAGAGACGAAATAGCTTACCAAGGCAGGTTGCAAGTTCAGAAACATATGTTTTGAGAACTACAGGAGGAATACCATCAGGACCATACGCCTTCTTAGTGTTAAGCTCAAAGAGAGCAAAAATGACATCTTTAGAAGAAATAACTATATTATGCTTAAATGAGTTTGAAAGAGTTAAAGGGGAAAGAATAGCTACGGAATCGACTACGGTAGAGTTAGTGGGAAAAGTTTGGGCGAAGAGTTTAGCTTTAGTAGAAGGTAAAACGGTAGTTGTGTCTTCAGAGGAAACTAGAGGAGGGAAAGAGGAAGAATCAAAGAGTTGAGAATTCGGAAGACTCCAAATCAATGACACGAGAACAAACAACATCGTTGAGCACATATGCGCAACATCGGCCATTAGCTGAGCATTGAGGAAAGAAAGAGTAGGAGGTAAAAGTATAAAATTTGCTGTCAGCGCACCCAAGCACCTTATTTTGGTAAAGAACAAGAGATGAAATTTATAAGAGCGATGTGTTCGAGAAGGGGAAATTAGAAAAAATACCGCAAATGCTGTAGAAATTAAATGAAAAAAGAAGACGATAGTGCACCGGGGCAATCAGGACGCGAGTTTTAGGGGAGACCATCGCCATCATCGGAGGCCGCTAACTCCCAAGTGACAATGGCATGAGTGGTGGATGAGGGGTATTTTTTGGATGCCATCCCTCCAATCATCTCCAAAGATGATTTAAATTGCGCCTTTTAACTATTTTAATAGGTAATGTATGAATAACTTCTTCTAAATTTGTGGGAACATGTGAAGAAATGGGTTGGAGAGATAATAGGAGCATAGACATTCTAATATGAGAAGAGGGTACACTATAGACCCTCTGAGAATGAGACGCGTAAGGGAACCAACCAAATGGCAACGGAGTGAAACGAAATGGTCTAGTCCATCCTATCACTCCGAGGATTATGCCCAGTGGGGGGTACCTTTATCGCTTTCGACGGAGCTACGTCCTCTCCCCTTCTGTTCTTATATATATATATATATATATATATATATATATATATATATATATATATATATATATATATATATATATATATATATATATATATATATATATATATATATATATATATATATATATATTTTTAAATTATATATTTTGCCATACATCTTTTTCACACTTGTGAGGTAGTGCCGCCGTAATTTCCTCTCACACCCCCCCGCACACACACACACACACACACACACACACACACACTATCTTACTTCCCGCCGTATCACTGCTCTTGATCTTTCTCTGTCCTTTGCAACTCTCCTACTGTTGCCACTTGTCAGTACTTAAACTTCTCTCCCCCAAATCTCTCTCACCTTATCTATCCACCTCCATTTCGGCCTTTCTCTCCCCTTTCCTACTTCCACTTCGGATGTAATCGCTCTACCACCATCCTATACTCATTTATTCTACACACAGGACTAAACCACCTTAAAACATCCTTCTCCGCTCTGTCAACTAATTCCTTCTTCCACCCACAATTCTTCCTTTTCTTTCTATTCTAATTCTATCAATCTTTCTTAACTTACATATAGTCCTCAATCCCTTCAGCTCAAAAACTTCTAACATTTTCCTCGTTTGATTGTTCATCATCCATGTTTCACATCCCAATATTACAGATGGTAAACACCTACTCTCAAATATTCTTACCTTTATTTCATTCGGTATTTCCCCCTTCTTCATGCCTCCCTCAAACCCCCAGCACTTTTATTCCTTTCGTCACTCTATTCTTTATTTCCCCTTACATCCCTTCCTTTACCCTCTAAAAGCATTCACAGATATTTGAACTCTCCTACATCCTCAAATTTTTCTCTTACTACCTCATTCCCGCCACCAATCTTCAATTGCATCTATGTTTACAAACTGTTACAGACGGAAGGTGACATCATCACCACTATGAAATTTCACAGAATATAAAAAGTGCTGTAAGCCGCTCGTTTACCTGATATCGAGAGGACAGTTTGGGAACGAAACACGCACAATACACTATGGTTTATTGTATAGCAGGTAACTTAGGGGAATGCCATTACAACAAGTGTTCAAAATGTAAGCCCCTTACCTGGATACATAATTTGGACAGGCTGGCCCTACTGGCCTGCAACTGCTGGATATCCATTGTGTTCCTCATAAGTGTTGTGACTTCCTTAAACCTCTGCGATAAATGATACTTGTCGGTATTTCGTAATTTTCTCCCCATATGCGATATGTGCCCGTGATGACGTCACTTACAATTTTTTGTAACACTGTAGTCATGGCATCCCTCCTGTGGAACCTGCAATATATATATATATATATATAATATATATATATATATATATATATATATATATATATATATATATATATATATATATATATATATATATATATATATATATTATTATATATATATATATATATATATATATATATATATATAATATATATATATATATATATATATATATATATATATATATATATATATATATATATATATATATATATATATATATATATATATATATATATATATATGGCCAGAGTTTACTTTAGCAGTCATATCTCAAAAACTACTAAACGTGCATTAAAAAGGATTATATTTTTGAAATCCTTGGCGAATTTTGAGAAAGAAAAATTGGGAAATAAAAAAAAAATCTTATAATAATTTTAATAAGTACGAAAATTATAGTTTTTTTTATAAATTTTACAGAATCGTACGTCTGGCACAGTATCTTTTTCGGATATAAATTTCTCGAATTTGAAGTAAGATAAATTTCGCGAATGAATAACAAAATTGTAAAAGATGTTAAATAAATATATATATATGGTGTAATAAAGCAGTAGGCCACGATCCAGCAATCGGTTAGGTCTGTATCACACGGTGGTTCAGGTTATGATAAGTTGAATAAAGTTCGATAGAAAAAAAACTAAATAATAATTATTATAATAATAGTAATAACAAATTATCGTACATAAAGCAATTTCCCTATCTTTTATTTTTTTTAAAACTTATTTTCAGATCTTTTGCAATTTTCTTACTTAAAATTCGCCAAGGATTCCAATAATGTGATCCTTTTTAACGTATGTTTAGTAGTTTTAGAGATATGTATGACTGATAAAGTAAACTCTGACTTATATATATATATATATATATATATATATATATATATATATATATATATATATATATATATATATATATATATATATATATATATATATTATATATATATATATATATATATATATCATCATCATCATCATCATCATCATCACCGTCCAAACCGGTAGGCTGGCGCCTGTCGGGTGCTACTCCTCCAAAATCTTCTCCACGCATTTCTGTCCTCAAACATTCGGTTGTCTTCCACCTCTTCCAGTGTCTTGTTCCTTCGTTGTATGGCTTCTTCTATTGCCTCCATTCATCTCTTCCTTGGTCTTCCCGCCGGTCTTCTTCCTTCTGGTCACCATTCCAGCATCTCTCTCAGTCTCTCTCCCTCCCCCATTCTCTTCACGTGACCAAACCATCTCAGTTGGTTTCTTTCTATGCATTCCAAAATTGATTCCACCCCAAGTTCCTCTCTCACCAGTTCACTCCTCATCCTATCTCTCAGTGATACTCCCCTGATGACCCTGAGTACTCTCATTTTCGCGGCCTCGAATCTGCTCTTATGCACTCTATTCATTGCCCAACACTCTGAACCGTACAAAAATATCGGTCTGAGTATTGTTTTATAAATTAGTACCTTTACTTCGGTTGGTATTCCTCTCTCCTTTAGTAACGGATACAGCATTCCCACATTCTTTGGAATCTTCCTATTCTCTCCTTCAGTTCGTCCTTCTGTCTTTCCTCTTCGCCGAACACCACACCCAAATATTTAAATTTTCTCGCCTGCTTAAGTCTAGTCCCCTCTATGTTCACAACTATCTCTTCTCTCTCCCTAGCTATTACCATTACTTCTGTTTTCTCACTGTTCATTTTCATGCCCATAGATTTCAACACATCATTCCACCTATTCACAGCTTCCTGAAGATCCTCAGTTCTTGATGTTATCACTGCCGCATCATCCGCGTATACCAATTTTGTGTCTTCTCTATTCTCTCTTATGCATATTCTTTTAAGACAGCTGTCCAGGTACAGTGCGAAAAAGCAATGGTGACAATACACTGCCCTGCCTCACCCCGGTTTTCACTCCAAACCATTTCTCGCTTCCTCCTCCTCTGACCATATTTATAGGTTTTTCGTACATGCTCTTAATATAGCTGTTGATAATTTCTCAGGAATGTTGTACGCTGGGTCCTCTAATACTCTCCACAGTCTTTCCCTTTTTATCCTATCGAAAGCTTTTTCTAAGTCAATGAATGTTACAAACGCTTTCTTGTTCCATTCTATGTTTTTCTCTGTCAGCATCTTCACATGGAATATCAAGTCTGTCGTGCTTTTACCTGGTCTAAAACTGTGTTGCCATTTTCCAATTTTATTTATTTATATTTTATTTAGTTATATATATATATATATATATATATATATATATATATATATATAATATATATATATATATATATATATATATATATATATATATATATATATATATATATAATATATATATGTACTTTTAATTATGCTTCTAAATATTTTTAGTATTTCAAAGTTGAAGAAGCCATTTTAATGCTTATCTCTCAAAATATTTCTTAATTTAAAACTGTAACTAACGTCTTATACTTTATTAGGTCCTTGGGGATTACCATTAATAGGATGGCCTCCACTAAGTCTTGAAAGTTTCCTTCGTACTCTTAGCAAGTTAAGGAAAAAGAACCATGATATTGTTGGGTAAGTTGGAGGATTCCTTACTTGTTTTCTTTATTTTTTTATGAAATGAACAATGCCATTTATAATAAATAATAATAATAATAATAATAATAATAATAATAATAATAATAATAATAATAATAATAATAATAATAATAATAATAATAATAATAATAATAATAATAATAATAATAAATAAAATAATAAAATAATAATAAATAATAATAATAATAATAATAATAATAATAATAATAATAAATAATAATAATAATAATAATAATAATAATAATAATAATAATAATAATAATAATAATAATAATAATAATAATAATGTCTTGAAACTTTCCTTCTTACGCTTAATGAGTTACGGGAAAAGAATTCCACAGCAAAACAGTAAACCATTAAAACAGTAAAAGAGAAAGCTTAGGAAAGAAACAGGACAAACTTTTAGAAGATCTATGAAAAATTCCTATGAATTAAATGATGACATAAAATTTAGACACATCTCCAAATTGCAACGCATATAATAGTGAATTTATACTCATTAAAGTAGATAAATCGTTCATATGTAACTTATCTGACTATGATCTCAATAACACTGAAACTAATTTACTTAATTATCAAAGGACTTAACTTTGGGTTAATAAAAATTATATGCAGCGAAATTGATATATAAAGATATTGAAATAGAAACATTTTAGGAAAAAAAAAAAAATAAATGAAAAAGAACAAACAGGACCTTTAAACAATTAATACGAAAAATGAAAACCAACTTAAAACTTTAACTTTTTCGTTTCTTAATTAAAGATAAAAATCAGAACAATCTCTTTAATGAAGCTCTATATGATCCCTCAGATAGAATCCAGACTTCATTATGTAAAGACCAGACAAAGGTGGAGTAGTAGTAATTATGAGTAAAACTATAACAAAATATTTGAAAAAAACTGCATGTTAACCATTCAAATAACGCCCCTCTTTTGATATATCTGAAAAAAAACAAGGAGAAATATTTCATTAGTAGAGCATATCTGATTGGGCTCAACCACTCTCTTATCCTTCTAATCTTCTGTTTTAATGCTATTTTCACTTCCTCCCTTCATCAATGCATGCTCCTTTTTCTTCCACTAGCATTCCACTCTTCTCCTTGCACCCCTACTGACAATTCTTATAAACACTTCACAATTTCCACCCATGTGCAAACTCTCTTCCTTCCTTCAACTCATTCAACTTTTCGATCATCTTTTATTCATACTCAGCTCTTATATTCTGTACTTTGACTTACACACTTTCAAAGGCTGTGTATCTGGATATGTCGGCCAATAACGACCAGATCTCCAGTATTTCTCAAACTCTGGTGAAATTTAGTAATATATAACTAACCAAGTCTAAGATTGGAACATAGCCCTTTGTATCAAATGAGATTGATTCCTCAGGTAGAATCTTCTTATAAGAAAAACTATTTCTTTTTTTTTTTGTGATTTATCTTAAAAACTATTTTCTGTTTCATAGCTGGAGGATTGGATCGAAATATATTGTGTCACTTCTTGATTATGATTTATACAAAGAAGCCTACCAACATCCTAGTATTGCCTTCAGACCACAATTAAATTCACTCACCTTCGTAAGAGGGGAGCATATATTAGGTTAGTCAAATGCAAATGGTATATATATATATATATATATATATATATATATATATATATATATATATATATATATATATATATATATATATATATATATATATATATATATATATATATATATATATATATATATATATATATATATATATATATATATATAATATATATATATATATATATATATATAATCAAAAACAAAATTGAAAAGTTAATCTAACATAAAAATTGTGAAGCCTTTATTAATCATAATGCACATTTATCATAAAGTTCTCTACGTTTCGGTTTATTTACTAAAGCCTTTATCAAGAGAACACTGAAAAGAGATCAAGAAACAAAATTAAAAGGTATTGAATGTATATTAAAAAGTATTAAAAAATTGCAAATATTATTAATCAATCAACACTACACATTTAGATAACTTATAGGTCAGATGAAGTCTCGAACATAAACCGAGCAAAAAACAAACTAAGCTACTGTCAAGAAAGCATGACAAAGTTAAATTTAGTTGATATTGAATTAAAGACTGTTTAATACATACAATATATATAGTAGTAAGGCCCGAATATCGGAAGGTGCCAATGCCACCTACGTACGTACGTTCATGAGGCCATTTTTTGGGGGGTGAGGGGAAAGTGAGGGGGAACTGAGGGGAAATCATGGTCTTTCGTGAAGTGTTTTTTAATCCGATTAACTAATTGGATAATCCTCTTATCTTTGATTTAATCTTGTTAATCCCTTAAGCCCCGCCCCTTTTTGCCACTTAACCCTTATGCCCGCCCACTTTTGACCTTTTTTCCTTTGATGTTGCCGCCGGCACATGCCTCACGTTCTATCCTGAGGGTATTTTCTAGAATATTTTCTAGCTTGTTTCTATCACTTTACCCTCTTGCTAGATATCTTTCTAGCTCATGGCACGCGAGGGGAGTGCCATCTGTGAGTGAGGGTTGATGACGTCATAGCTCTTCTAGCTCTTGGCACTCATGCTAGACACCTTTCTAACCCAAGCGAATGATGCTAGTTCATCCAACCAATCACAGGCCTCCTTCATGATGACGTCACTTCATATGATTTCTTCTCTTCTATCCGCCATTTTTGATCACGTGTGTGTTGAATTTTCCGGCTAATTCTTCAACGCCATCTTTTGAGTGAAACTCAAACTTCTTCAGCCTCCGAAATTTTTCAGATTCGAACTTAAAACTTTTTGTGAGTTCGAGACCAGGTTTCAATCTCGGGTCTCTTGATTTAAAATCCAAGACTCTACCACTGCACTAACTCGTCCGTTCCTTAGAAAAATCCAATAGTTGTATTCTTCCCGCACATTTTTGACTTTTGTTATGATGACGTCAGAACTTTGATGCTGCCGATATTTTTTTCTTTTTTTCTTTCCTACTTGCGGGCGCAACCGCAGTTGCGCTATTCGATTGCGGTATTCGCAGCGCAAGCGCTGTGCACATACATTTGTTGTTGTTATGAAAATCAAGACTTTTCGCGCGAGAGCTGTACACATACATTTGTTATTATTGTTGTTGTTGTTGTCGCTATGGAAACCATGGTTTTACGTACGAACACGTACACAAACATTTGTTGTTGTTGTTGTTGTAAAAAAGGCAACCGCCAAATATACGAGTGACGTATTATTTTTTCTGAAAACATGATTTTTCACTTCCGTAGATTTTTATCAAAAATAAACTAAAATTTTGATTTTATTTATATAAAATAATAATAATAATAATAATAATAATAATAATAATAATAATAATAATAACCTTAAATATTTTAGACACTCCTCAAACAAACTTAAAATTTCCATTTTCTTATTAAACAAACTTTAAAAAATTACTTTTTCTTTAAAGCAAATGTTTAAGGGAAACTATTATTTTTTTATTCATATATCACGTATTACTTTCTGAAATCATGATTTTTCATTTCCGTAGATTTTTATCGAAAAATTGAACTTTAAAATTTTGATTATATTTATATAATAATAATAATAAAAATAATAATAACCTTAAATATTTTAGACACTCCTTAATCATTCTTAAAAGATTCATTTTCTTTAAACAATCTTTAAAAATTTCATTTTCTTTAAAGCAAATGTTTAAGAGAAACTATTATTTTTCATTCATATTTCTCGTATTATTATTATTTTCTGAAAACATGATTTTTCATTTCCGTAGATTTTTTCAAAAAAAAAATCCGAAAGCAGATTCGAACGAGCGATCTCAGGGTTGGTTTTCCATGACGTTACCAACCAGGACAAGAGAACTTTTCAATACAAGTGCGAAAATGACCTATAAGTCGTGAACATCAATTTTTCCAAAATTTCCAATTATTTATTTATTTCACTTTGGCATTTTATTCCATGTTAATTTAATATATTCTAATCCCGTTTTCTTTACAAAGCTATAACTAAAATAATTTTCT
>SEYY01023132.1:20000-25379 GCA_009176605.1 Armadillidium nasatum | reverse complement strand
CCCTACCCCCACCTTTGCTTTCCATGTTTTCCATGTTTTGTATGATATTCATGTTTTTAATGCCATGTATTTTGATGTTTTCACCATTTCATTCTAATAATTTCTAAAATATTATTTTAAATCGCATCGAAGCCTTGATATATATATATATATATATATATATATATATATATATATAATATATATATATATATATATAATATATATATATATATATATATATATATATTATATATATATATATCATTACACACATGAATTTGGGAGGATGGATATCTCAAAATTTATGTTCCGTAGCCCGTATACATGTCTAGTTGCGGGCCCACAAGCAGTGGTAAAACACATTTTTAAATATTTTAAAACAAAGACATTTTTGAAGAAGAACCCTCAAAAATTGTTTGGTGCTATAACGTTTATCAGGAAAAGTATAAAGAGTATGATGTAATACATTTTCATGAAGGATTTATATATAAATCGCTCAGAGTGTGCCAGGTCATAAAATATTTTGTTGATGATCTATGCATAATTAAATGAGAATAGCTGAGACATTTCGGTTATTCTCATCACATGAATTTTCAGTGTTTTTATACCAAATATCTTCCAAAAACCGTTATATGAGAGATGTTTCGTTAAACTCACAATACTTATTCTTATTTGGACAAAGAAGAGATATGAGTCAGATAAATATTCTTGCCGCCCAGATGTTTCCATTGAAACGCAAAGAATTTATTAAAATATATAAAGAGGCAACATCAAAATCTCATGTATTTGCTGTGTGATCTTCATCCTAAGAACAGTATAGAGTACTTCTGCGTACCAATATTTTGCCTACTGAAATAGAAACTGTATACACTGACGAACAATGAGTAAACTGGTTAAAAATATTTGTATAATGAGGAATTTAAAAAATTAGACCAAAAAGAAAAAGGCATTAATTATGGAAGACGAAAAACTAACAAAGTGTGTATGAGAGGTGTGTTTAAACCTAATAAAAGGAAACATACCTTTAGATAAGCCGCAGAAAGTTAAGTTACGTCGTCATAGAACATCATCAAAAGACTATCTCGTAAAGTAAAAAATATAAACATAAAGAAGCTACTATTAAAAGGCAAGGGGTGTTTTTACCTTTACTTTTCTCGGTTATTCACCCTTATTATCTAAGCTAGTATCTCAGTAATGAAAAAAGTTGTCGTCATGCCATTTACAGAATATGAGAAAATGAAATATACAACGGATGGACATCACCATGAACAACAGCAACAACATCACCACCAACAACAACAACATACAACAGCAACAACAACAACAACAACAACAACAACCGTACAGCTATACGATCCAAGAATCGAAAAATTAAATAAATATGAAAGAGAGTTAACTCAAATACTAAACTCAAATTTGAATGTATATGAAAAAAGTAGTTTGTATCAGAATGCAATACAATCGTTAGTGGATTTTAAGGATCTGTATAATCATTCAATACTAAATAACTCAAGTGAGAAATCTATAGCAGACCCATCAGCACCTAATACTGAACAAGTAGAAGAGAATAAGTTTCGGTACATATTAGAGCAAACTCTTCCTGCTAGAATTAGAAATAAAGGGATCGTTCTATACAATATTTTAAAAGACCAGCTTTTATGGGATGATTCAGGACAAATTATTATCGACGATGAAACAGTTGAAGGTTCAAATATCGTCGATCTAATATCAGATCTCACCCGTGAATGGAAGAAACCACCTATAAAAGGCTGGGTAAAGATTAAACAAGAACTTCAGACGATTAATTTCCGAAAAGCCTAATACAGAATAATCAAAGATTGTCTGATTGGAAAATATTCCTATAATCCTCAGTCCAGCATATCATCACCTTCAAGCTCTTTTGCGTCATTGAGATCAAAAAGTAAAATTACGAAAGCCCCTACCCTCAGCCAAGAACTTGAGAAAAAAAGCTGACACTACGCGGTTGGATAAAAATGTAGTTTAATGTATCTGTATATATATATATATATATATATATATATAATTATATATATATATTATATATATATATATATATATATATATATATATATATATATATATTATATATATATATATATAAACTTATAACTATATATATATAATATATATATATATATATATATATATAATATATATATATATATATATATATATATATATATATATATATATATAATATATATATTATATATATATATTATAATATTATAACTATTTAAATAAATGTTTTATACATGATCTTTATTTTCTTAATGAATAATATATAAATTTTGTTGTTCATTTGTGTAGCATTATTATTAGTGATGGAACCGAAGGAGGTGGTAGAGAAATATTACTTATGATGTAAAGCAGCCCACAGTTTTGGAGGTTCTTACTAGATTTGCCTCTCAATTTCCCTCAAGTAAATAAAAAAGACTTGAAAGAATACCTAGCGGGGGAAGATGCTTATACTCTGCATATGCCTGCCCGTAAAAATTTAAGAGCCGTAAAACAGAAGTTTATGATACAGACCATACTTGGCAGTTAGATTTAACAGATATGATTAAGTATAGTTCATATAATGACGGGTATCGTTATATTTTATTTGTAATAGATGTGTATTCAAGGTATTTATGGCTAAAGCCTCTAAAAGATAAAAAAGGGCCTACTGTAGCTAAAGCAGTGAGAGAGATAATTAGTGAAGATGACAGATACCCTGCTTATATGTGGACGGATAAAGGGACAGAGTTTTCGGGTAAAGAATTCCAAGCTATTGTAGAAAAATATGACATAGGCTATTATAATACATTTTCAGTGAATAAAGCTGCAATAGTTGAACGTGTACAACGAACTATCAAGGAAAGAATGCATAGATATTTCACAAAAATGAATATTGATATTTTAAATGACTTGGCATATTCTTATAACCATTCATTTCACCGTGGAATTAAGAAAACTCCTCTTGAAATGATATCAACAAGACCAGAAATAAACAATAACGAGATTGAAATAAAAGATAAAACAGGTATTAAAGTGGGAGATTATGTGCGTGTATCAAGATCAACAGACAAGTTTAAGAAAGGATATACAGCAGAATTGGTCTCAGGAAGGTATTTCAAGTAGAAAAGATAAAAGAATTTCCTCGTGATGGTTTAAAATTATACTATCTTAAAGATTTATGTGGAGAATCAGTAAAGGGAGGATTTTACAAACAATAGGTGCAGAAAATACGATTTGACCCAAAACAGATTTATAAAATAGGAAAAATATTAGGTCAAAGGGCAAAGGAAAAATAAAATGTTTCTCGTGAAATGGAAGGTACCCTGATAAGTTTAACAGTTATATAAAAGCGTCAGAAGTAAGAAAACATTAATCATTCTATGCAAGTAAAATGGAGAGTGAAGATCATTTTTATTTAACGCTGCCTTCAACAGCTTCTATGGAATTACATCCGAATAATAAAGTTTCAGACTTTACTACAGAATTAATATTTCCTATACAGCTCGATAGAGAAATGTATGAGATAGGACTATGTGAAGTGATTTTAGACGTAGATGTTGAAAATGTATCATCTCGGTATTCTACCTTTGTAATTTTTAGAAGTGCTAAATTTGTTAAAGGATTTATATAAGATCCGTTGAAGGGAACCCATATCCGTTTACTTATGGATCTGCACTGTGTAAAGTCCATATAAGGAAGAAGCTAAGCTAAATAATAATAACAATAATAACAATAATAGCAATAACAAAAATAACAATAATAGTAATAAATAATAATAAAATGGAAGTATTTAGAGTATTTAGGATATATATATATATATAAATTATATATACTATATATATATATAGTATATAATATATATATTATTATTATTATTATATATATATATATTATATATATATATATATATATATATAGAAATCCATCAAGTTCAAAATGTACGAAACGATACTGACGTGTATGATTCAACACGTCATTTTCGTTTTCGACATCGTGATTGGCTGAAATTACCATTACAATGACTAAGAAAGATTAGCTTGATTGGGATAATGGGACAGGTTGGGAGGAGTAATATGGAGCAAAATGGGGGTTTGTTGGGAACTAGCGGTATAAAAGTGCAAGAAGCAGTAAAATGTATTATATTTCCATAATCTGTTCAGCCTTAGATGGAAAAGTCTGATCCCTCTACCCTCGTCAGAATAGTACAAAGTTGAAGAGTTTTTAAAGCAGGAAATTATATTTGAAGGCATTAAATTTACTCTAAATAGAAATTCGAACGGGGATGGGGCCTTTTATTCATGCATTAGCCTTCCACCAAGTAAAAACAGGTGCTTATTTCTTATTACTCATCAAATAAGGCAAGTTTTTAACTTTCTTCAATCAATAATACATAAAGAAGACAGGAGTATGATCAGCGGGAGTACTTCGAACGAATAAAACCTCAAGTAAGGCTTAGGTGTATGTGTGGATTTGTATCTCGAAAGAAACAGGGATATTAGACGTCCGTCTGAAATATTTTGATGAACAGACAGGAGCTATAAGAAACACAAACTATGGTTTCGCATAAAGAGGAAGAAAAAATAGTGGAGTTCATGGGACTAAGATAAAATTTGAAGAAGGTATCAAGAAAGTCAACAAATTTGAATCCCTTTTAATAAAGGCATTCAGAACACTTTATAACCAGTATAAAGAGTATAAAAAACAAAATCCTACTGTTCAAATTGTAGAAATACTAGACAAGCTGAATGAAGATGCGTTTGCAAAGATGTGGATGAAGAAATATTAAGCAAGAAAGAAGAAAATGACTTGTACATTTAAGAGCAGAATATGTTCCGATATATTAAACGAAGATGTATACCTAGTTTAACATTTACCTGGATGCTCGGAGTTCTTAGACTTTTAAAAATTAATATATATATATATATATATATATATATATATAATATATATATATATATATATATATATATATATATATATATATATATATATATTATATAATATATATATTAACATATATACATTATGGGAAAAATATAAAATATTATATATATATATATAATATATATATATATATATATATATATATATTATATATATATATATATATATATATATATATATATATATATATATATATATATATATATATATAATATATATATATATATATATATATATATATATATATATATAATATATATATATATATTATATATATATATATAATTATATATATTATATTATATAACGCGTTATCAATTTTAATATATGATTATTATTATTATTATATTATATTATTATTATTATAATTATTATTATTATTATTATTATTATTATTTTTTAAATATTATTATATTATTATTAAATGTTAGT
>SEYY01023132.1:0-15000 GCA_009176605.1 Armadillidium nasatum | reverse complement strand
GTCAAATCGTATTTTCTGCACCTATTGTTTGTAAAATCCTCCCTTTACTGCCTCTCCACTTAAATCTTTAAGATAGTATAATTTTAAACCATCCTTTGGAAAATCTTTTATGTTTTCTACTTGTAACACTTCCTGAGACCAGTTTGCTGTATATCTTTTCTTAAACTTGTCTGCGGATCTTGATACACGAACATAATCACCCACTTTAAAACCTGTTTTATCTTTAATTTCAATTTCGGTATTGTTTAATTCAGGTCTTGTTGATATCATTTCAAGTGGTGTTTTCTTAATTGTACGTGAAATGAATGGTTATAAGAATATGCCAAGTCGTTTAAATGTTATGTATTAAAGTATTCACTTTTGTAAATATCTATGCATTCTTTCTTAATAGTTCGTTGTACACGTTCAACTATTGCAGCTTTATTCACTGAAAATGTATTATAATAGCTATGTCATATTTTTCTACAATAGCTTGGAATTCTTATCCGAAAACTCTGTCCCTTTATCCGTCCACATATAAGCAGGATATCTGCCATCTTCATTATTATCTCTCTCACTGCTTTAGTACTGTGGGCCTTTTTATCTTTTAGATGTTTTACCATAAATATCTTAAATACACATCAGTACAAAAATATAACATTACCATCATTATATGAACTATATTTGATCATATCTGTTAAGTCTAGCTGCCAAGTATGATCAGTATCATAAACTTCAGTTTTACGGCTCTTAAACTTTTTACGGGCAGGCATATGCAGAGTATAAGCATCTTCCCCCGCTAGGTGTTCTTTCAAGTCTTTTTTATTTACTTGAGGGAATTGAGAGGCAAATCTAGTAAGACCTCCAAAACTGTGGGCTGCTTTACATCAAGTAATATTTCTTACCACCTCCTTCGGTTCCATCACTAACAATAATGCCTACACAAATGAACAACAAAATTTATATTTATTCAGTAAGAAAATAAAGTCGTGTATAAAACATTTATTAAATATGGTATATATATATATATATATATAATATTATACTATATATATATAATATATATATATATATATATATATATATATATATATATATAATATATATATATATATATATATATATAGTATAGAGAGAGACAGAGAGAGAAAAAAAAAAAAAAAAAAAAAAGTAATATATATATATATATATATATATATATATATATATATATATATATAATATATATATATATAATATATATATATATATATACAGAAAATAAACTACATTTTTATCCAACCACGAATCGCTTCAGCTTTTTTTCTCAAGTTTTTGGCTGAAGGGTAGGGGGCGCGGGTGATTTTACTTTTTGATCTCAATGACGCAAAAGAGCTTGAAGGTGATGATATGCTGGGCCGAGGGTTATACGGAATATTTTCCAGATCAGACAGTCTTTGCTTATTCTGTATTAAACTTTTAGGAAAGTTAATAGTCTGAAGTTCCTGTTTAATCTTTACCCATCCCTTTACAGGTGGCTTCTTCCATTCTCGGGTGAGATCTGATATTAGATCGACGATATTCGAACCCTCAACTGGTTCATCATCGATAATAATTCGACCAGCTTCGTCCCATAAAAGCTGGTCTTTTAAAATATTGTATAATACGATTCCTTTATTTCTAATTCTGACAGGAAGAGTTTGTTCTAATATGCTCTGAAACTTATTCTCTTCTACTTGTTCAGCATTAGGTGGCTGTGGCTCTGGTATTGATTTCTCACTGGAATCGTTTAATATGGTATGATGATGCAGATCTTTAAAATCCACTAACGACTGTATTGCCTTTTGATATAAAGCACATTTTTCATATACGTTCATGTTTGAGTTTAGTATTTGAGCTAACTCCCTTTCATATTTATTTAATTTTTCGATTCTTGGGTCGTATAGTTGTACTGTTGTTATTGTTGTTGTTGTTGCTGTTGGTGTTGGTGTTGTTGTTGTGTTGGTGGTGGTGTTGTTGTAGCTGTTCATGGTGATGTCCATCCGTAGTATATTTCATTTTCTCGTATTCTGTATAAGGCATGACGACGACTTTTTTCATTACTGAGATACTAACTTAGATAATAAGGGTCCAATAACCGAGAAAAGTAAAGGTAAAAACACTCCGGTGCCTTTTAATAGTAGCTTCTTTTTATGTTTTATATTTTTTACTTTACGAGCTAGTCTTTTAATGATGTTTCTATGACGACGTAACTTAACTTTCTGCGGCTTGTCCAATGGTATGTTTCCTTTTATTAGGTTTAAACACACCTCTCATACACACTTTGTTAGTTTTTCGTCTTCCATAATTAATGCCTTTTTACCTTTTGGGTCTAGTTTTTTAAATTCCTTCATTATAGGCAAATATTTTTTAACTAGTTTGCTCATTGTTCGTCAATATATACAGTTTCTATTTCAGTTGGTAAAATATTGGTGCGTAGAAGTACTCTATACTTGTTCTTTGGATGAAGATCACACAGCAAATAACCATGAGATTTTGCTGTTGCCTCTTTATATATTTTAATAAATTCTTTGCGTTTCAATGGAAACATCTGGGAGGCAAGAATATTTAGCTGACTCATATCTCTTCTTTGAGCAAATAAGAACAAATATTGAGTGTTTAAAGAAACATCTCTCATGTAACGGCTTTTGTGGAATATATTCTGGGTAATGAAAAACACTGAAATATTCATGTGATGAGAATATACAGTGAATGTCTCTGCTATTTCTTCATTTAATTTATGCATAAGATCATCAAGTACGACTATTTTATGCCCTGGTACGCTCTGAAGCGATTTTATATCATAAACTCCTTCATGAAAATGTATTAAGTCGTTGAACTCTTTAAACTTTTCCTGATAAACGTTATAGCACCAAACAATTTTTGAGGGTACTTCTTCAAAAATGTCTTTGTGTTTTAATATATTTAACATTAAAAATGTTTTACCGCTGCTCGTGGGCCCGGCAACCAGACACGTAGACGGACTACGGAACATAAATTTAGAGATATCCATCCTCCCAAAATTCATGTGTGTTAATATATATAATATATAAATATATATATATAATATATATATATATATATATAATATATATATATATATATATATATATATATATATATAATATATATATATATATATATATATATATCAAGGCTTCGATGCGATTTAAAATAATATTTTAGAAATTATTAGAATGAAATGGTGAAAACATCAAAATACATGGCATTAAAAACATGAATATCATACAAAACATGGAAAACATGGAAAGCAAAGGTGGGGGTAGGGGGCTATGCACCCCCCTTGCCCCAGTTGATTTCAATGATATCGTTGTTTTCCATGTTTTTGGGTCACTAAAATAAGAAAATTAAGAAAATAATTTAAAATATTAAACAAAATTCGTTGCTATTTGATTTTAAAAAGAAAAAAACAAAGTTTTTTTAAAATAATGTTTTAATATTTTTTAAAAATTATTCGCTTAAATTGTAATAATACTGCTATAAAAACATGAAGATCATACAAAACATGGAAAACATAGAAAGCAAAGGTGGGGCAGGGGGCTATGCACCCCCCCTTGCCCCCAGTTGATTTCAATGATATCGTTGTTTTCCATGTTTTTGGGTCACTAAAATAAGAAAATTAAGAAAATAATTTAAAATATTAAAGAAATCCATTACTAATTTTATTTTAGAAAGAAAAACCAGTTTTTTTAAAATAATATTTAATATTTTTTAAAAATTATTCGTTTAAATTGTAATAATACTGCCCTCAAAAAACATGAAGATCATACAAAACATGGAAAACATAGAAAGCAAAGGAGGGGTAGGGGGGCTATGCGCCCCTGCCCCACCTTTGATTTCAATGATATCATTGTTTTCCATGTTTTGGGGTCACTAAAATAAGAAAAATTAAGAAAATAATTTAAAATATTAAAGAAATCCATTACTAATTTTATTTAAAAAACAAAAACAAAAAACAAAGTTTTTGTTTTTCTTTGTTAGAAATATCTTTAAAAAAACAAACAAACAAAAACAAGAAATTTTTGTTTGTTGTTGTTTAAAATATCATATCTCAAGAATTTTGTTTACAAACATAAAATATTTGCCTCTGGTCAAAAAAAGGACACCTCAGCTTGATGTCGTAATCCAAGATGGCGTCGGTAATCTTAGATTAGATAAGAAAATACCGTTACCGACAAAAGAAACCTCATTTGCCCGCTGGATCCTGTCGTGGAAGGATGTGTCTCTGAAGCGCTCTCTCTCTCAATTATTATTATTATTATATTATTATTATTATTATTATTATTATTATTATTATAGTTAATGTGTAAGTTAACCGCCCACGCAATGGCCGAGCTCTTTTTAAATATATTTGTTTGTTTTTGTTGTTGTTGTTGTTTACAAATATGAAAATTTCTTTTGTTTATTACTATCAAGTTTTAAATATTTACCTAAATGGTCAAAAAAATGACAACTCATCGCTTGTGACGTCATACAAAATGGCGTCACGCTAATCTTAGATTATTTATTATTATTATTATTATCATTTTTAATGTAGGAGTAGTCGTAGGATCATTATTCCACACAAAATATGCAAAAATATGCAAAATATGCAAATTTTTAAAATTTGCAATATTTCTGCAATGATTTGCAACATGACTTTCTAAGTCATTTTATATTATTTTCTATTATTTTTTATACATTTTTCATCATTTTTAACTATTTTCCATCATTTTTAACCCTTTTTTACACTTTTTTACACTCCACAAATAAGCGTGCAACTTTTGCACGATGCATGCAATAAAGCTAATTAACCCTTTAGGTACTACTCAACCCCCTTTAACATTTTCACCCCTTTTTAACCCTTTCATACCCCTTTTTCCCCCTTTTTTTGCAAAAAAAAATTTTTTTTTTTTTTTTTTTTTAGCAACTTTATCAACATTTTTTCAATTGGTCCAAAATCTCTGCAAATGCAACTCTGCAACATTTGCGGAGGTTTTGGACCCATTACGATATATATATATATATATATATATATATATATATATATATATATATATATATATATATATAATATATATATATATATATATATATATATATATATATATATATATATATATATATATATATATATATATATATATATATATAATATATATATATATATATATATATATATATATATATATATATATATATATATATATATATATATATATATATATATATATATATATATATATATATATATATATATATATATATATATATATATATATATATATATATATATATATATATATATATATATATATATATATATATATATATATATATATATAATATATATATATATATATATATATATATATATATATATTATTATATATATATATATATATATATATATATATATATATATATATATATATATATATATATATATATATATATATATATATATATATATATATATATATATATATATATATATATATATATATATATATATATATATATATATATATATATATATATATATATATATATATATATATATATATATATATATATATATATATATATATATATATATATATATATATATATATATATATATATATATATATATATATATATATATATATATATATATGTGGCTAGCAAAACAACTGACTCATTCTGCACTTTTCGTGATGATTAACATTTAACAATTTTATGGTAAAGAAAACAGTATTAAATTTTTAAAAAATAAAATAAAGGTCACTTCATTGTCGTTAAATCAGACCATTTTAATGGTTTTATATACATTTACAACCATCTATTAAGGAATTAATGGAAAATGAGAATGTAGAAAGTAGAAAAGTGAACTAAGGAAATTTTGATTTCATCAAAACGAAGTTGAAAATGAAGTAAAATATGATCATGTTAATTTTTTCTTCTTTCCTTGAAAACTTCTTCCATCTGATTTCTCATGTACTTCAAGCTCACTTTAGCCGCTCAAGTTGTTGCTCTTCTTTACACTGAGCTTAGCCAACGTGTTGTGGTTTGACAGTGTAATTTAGGTCAGTACCTCATCACCTCGTGCAATGGTCAGCATGCGGTCCTGAAGTGGACCATTGAGTAACTAAGAAAAAGAATGAAGAAAGAGGGCTCCCTGCATCACTACAAAACCAAAAGAACGGCGATCGAAGATGAGCAGGAGAATATGCAGAAAAATTTTATTATTACGTTAATGTAAAACAATTATTAAGAATAAATTTTGGCCATTACTAGCTTCTCTTCTAGCTTTCTACAAGAAACTGAACTAAATTCAAAGAATTGAGAAAAAAAATCTAAAGAAATCTGACTCTGAAATTATTCGTAAATGTTTAAAGCAAGTTAATGAATCAGTCACAAAACAGAAAATCACAACTATCACAAACAACAGAGCAACCTACATGTACTTTACAAACATTTATTCCTCTCAAGTTATAATACATTCACATAAAGTCAGATTGTAATTTCAACTATTTCCATAGATGGTGAATAAAATTAAATTAATTCAGAATTAAATTTATCAGTTCAAGCATAATTTTGGTAAATATCTCCACCTGTTTCAGCACAAAATTTACATTCTCTACAGAAACCTAATATATATATAATGGAGAGCTAGATTGTCTAAAAATTGTAATAAATCCCAAGACTTTGAAAGACATAAAGGCTTACATTTCTATAAACATGTCCAAGTGAACCAACATAGGTTTTATTAACTGGATCAAAATACCCAAAACTTGGAGCGTCGTCGTTATCATGGAAAGTATATATATATATATATATATATATATATATATATATATATATATATATATATATATATATATATAATATATATATATATATATTTTTTTTTTTTTTTTTATTTCTCCTCTGGTGGGCAAAGGCCAGAGGCCTACCATTGTTCCACCAGAGTTGGGAGGAAAGTCGGAAACATGGTCAAATTAAAGGCCGACATGACCTGATACACGGCGTTTAAAGGTGCTTAAGTCATAGTTAGTTGGGAAAATAGATGAAGGAAGTGTGTTCCAGACTTTACCAGTAGAGTAAATGAAAGATTGAGCATAGAGGTTAAGTCTGGGGTCAGAGAGTTGGACAGAGAAAGGATGAGACTGTGTAGAAAGACGAGTCGCACGAACCCTTCTTAATGGAGGAGGTATGCGACGAGAGAGTTCAGAAGAGCAGTGTCCATTGTAATAGCGATAGTATAGAGAGAGAGTGACGCAACATTTCGACGGGCAGAAAGAGATTGGAGAGAATTAGTGAGAGCAGAAGAATTGATAAGGCGAAAAGCTCTAGACTCCACCTTTTCCAGGAGAGCTGTGTGTGTGGAACCACCCCAGATGTGTGACGCATACTCCATACAGGGGCGAACAACACCCCTATACAGAGCAAGCAACTGGGGCGGTGTGAAGAAATACTGAAGGCGCCTCAGAACATATATATACATATATATATATATATATATATATATATATATATATATATATATATATATATATATATATATATATATATATATAAATATATATACAGAGGTGGGCAGTAACGCGTTACATGTAACGGCGTTACAAATGTAACGAGTAACGGTAACGCTTCAAAGGGTTTTAAAATGTAACGCTGTAACGGTAACACTACCCCATTTTTACAAATTATAACGGTTTTTCCGTTACTCGTTACTCGTTACATCCTACACACGAAACTCCACTGTGTTGACATTTTTGTTTATTTTTATGGAAACGAATTTTAATTTTTCAAATATTTTATATTATATATATAATATATATATATATATATATATAATATATATATATATATATATATATATATATATATATATATATATATATATATATATATATATATATATATATATAATGTTCTATCTAAAATTTTTGAAACTCTTCTCAACTCTCATTTCCTGGATCATTTGGAGTCTCATTCTCTTCTTTCTGATCACCAGTATGGCTTTCGACGCTCGAGGTCAACTGGTGACATACTTTCCTATCTTACTGATCTATGGTCTTCTGCCCTTAGGGACCTTGGGGAGTCTTGTGTGGTGGCGCTTGACATATCCAAGGCTTTTGACCGGGTGTGGCATGCGTCACTGCTCTCCAAGCTCCCCTCCTTTGGGTTTCCTCCTTATCTTTGCTATTTTTCTCTCAGATCGTTCCATTTCGGCAGTTGTAGATGGAGCGACCTCTTCTTCCTTTTCTGTCAACTGTGGTGTTCCTCAGGGTTCTGTTTTATCTCCAACCTTATTCTTACTTTTCATTAACGATCTTCTCCACTGCACTTCTAACTCTGTTCACTCTTATGCTGATGATTCAACTCTGCATTCTTCTACTCATTTCAAATCTGCTCCCTCTTTTGCTTCTAGACTTGCTTCTCGTCTTCAACTTTCCGATTCCATTCTTGCCGATCTGGATGGGATTTTTCGGTGGGGTTATAGCAACCTTGTAAAATTCAACTCTTTAAAAACTCAATTTCTTCACATCTCCCTCTCAAAAACACCTCCTAACTTTTCTATCCTCTTCAATGGCTCTCCCGTCTCACCTATAAATAACATTAACATTCTTGGTCTAAACATAAACAACAAACTGTCTTGGAAACCACATATTACAATGGTTGCTAAAGCGGCCTCTAAGAAGCTGGGAGTCCTGTTCAGATTGCGAGAATTTTTTTCTTCTGAGCAGTTACTCCAAATATATAAGGGTCTTATTCGTCCTTATATGGAGTACTGTTCTCACATTTGGGGGGCTCCGGCTCCTCCTCTCTTCTGGATAGGGTTGAATCAAAAGCTAAGAGATTAATAAACTGTCCCCTACTTTCAAACTCACTTGACCCTCTGTCTCTGCGACATGACGTTGGCGCGCTATCTCTTTTCTACAGGTACTACAATGGCAGGTGCTCGAGGGAATTGGCCTCTCACATTCCTCCACCGTTGCGTCGTCCTCGTTGCACAAGGGGTGCCCTGCTTTCGCACCAATTTTTTTGTGGACATAGGAAATCCCAGGCTAGCCCGTTGTGGTACCTCCTTCTTTCCAGCCACCTCTATTTCTGTGGAACTCTCTACCATCATTTATTTTTCCTCCTGTATTTAATCTTCCACTCTTCAAGGCTTCCGTCTGCGCCCACCTGAGGGCTTTGTGTTAGGTATGTGTGTGTGTGTTTGAATGAGCTTTGTGCATGTGTGTGTGCCCCCTCCTTAAAAAGGGCTCTGCCCGTGAGTGGGGGCGTTCTGTAAAAAAAAAAAAAAAAAAAATATAAATATATAATATATATATATATATATATATATATATATATATATATATATATATATATATATATATATATATATATATATATATATATATATATATATTTATTTTTAATAAATAAAATTTCTTATGTCTTTCTTTTTTAATTTTATTTATGCTCAATATGGTTACTGAAAATTATTATCATTTATTATTAAGTGATTAACTGTTTAAATGCCCAAGATCTTAATTAGCGATTATTATCATGGAAATTAGCGAATTATTATTATTATTATTATTATATTATTATTATTATTATTATTATTATTATTATTATTATTATTATTATTATTATTTTTTTTTTTATTTCCATTATCATTATTAATATTAATAATATCTACTCTTAATACTTTGCATACCGTCCAATAAAATTAAACAATGTTGAAAGAAGATCGGCTAACTAGGGTTCAAAGTGAAGCACAATTCAGATAATCTTCTACGTTTATTAAAAAAATAAATTTTAAAAAATTTCAAATATGGATAATATTGCATCACTAAATTCCATAAATGTATATCATTTATTGCACTAAACTTATATAATGAAACTTAAAATATATATAACAATTTTAAAACTATATTTATATTATTTGGTCAATGATAGTAATATAAATTGCACTTTTTGAATAAAAGTTTAAAAACTGTTAGTTAATCCAATGATTTAATCGTCAGCAGTAAATATGTATACATATGATCATGTACGAAAACTGTAAACTAATAATTAAGCCCGAAACTGACCAAAAGTAACGCGTTTTATGTAACGGCGTTACATGTAACGAGTAACGGTAATGCTTCAAAGGATTTTAAAATGTAACGATGTAACGGTAACGCTACACCTTTTCTCTCAAGTAACGAGTAACGGTAACGCTACCCAATTTCATGTAACGATGCCCATCTCTGTATATATATATATATATATATATATATATATATATATATATATATATATATATATATATATATATATATATATATATATATATATATATATATATATATATATATATATATATATATATATATATATATAATATATATATATATATATATATATATATATATATATATATATATATATATATATATATATATATATATATATATATATATATATATATATATATATATATATATATATATATTCCTCTTATATTATTATTAGCATTATTATTATTATCATTATTATTGTTATTATTATTATTATTATTATTATTATTATTATTATTATTATTATTATTATTATTATTATTATTATTATTATAATAATAATAAAAACAACTTACCAAACATTATAATGCGAAGCAAACATTCTAAAAATATCCATTATTATTCCTTCCGTTGAATAATTGTTCGGTCCAACTTGGATTCTTCTTATAGCAGGAGAAACCTTTCAAAATGTAATATTTCGAGAAGCAATTTCATTGTACGAACACAAGAGCATATATATATATATATATATATATATATATATATATATATATATATATATATATATATATATATATATATATATATATATATATATATATATATATATATATATATATATATATATATATATATATATATATATATATATATGTTATTTATGAGGATTTTTTGGAGCAAGAAATTATAGTTACTGCCCAATTTTATTTTACATTGCTCAAGAATGCCGACGTAGATACCATTATCAGGAGAAAAAAAACCTGGAAAGTTTTCTGGGTATACTTTATCTCCATGACAATGCCCGTTCCCACAGAACAAACTTGACAGTAACAACTCCCGCCTATATGCAATAGGTGTTGTTGCCGCACCCCATTTATAGTCTGAATTCTGATCTCTGTGATTTCCAATTTTTGGTCCCCTGAAGTATCACCTGTAGTGAAAACACTTTGACAAAAATGCAGCACTTAACATGATGTCCTGCAGTGTTTACCACAACAGCCATCGTAAACAAGATAGCAACTGAGCGTGAATGCTCTGGGAGGAAAACTTCGTGTAGCTGACCTAGTTTGGTGCCGGTATGTCCTTTCATAACAATTTTAGAGAAGTCTTGATCATTATTGAGCTATATATATATATATATATATATATATATATATATATATATATATATATATATATATATATATATATATATATATATATATATATATATATATATATATATATATATATATATATATATATATATATATATATATATATATATATATATATATATATATATATATATATATATATATATATATATATATATATATATATATATATATATATATATATATATATATATATATATTATAGCAAACGAAACCAAAATAAATTTAATTTTCCAAGTTTTATTAAGCTGAATAGTTTCGCTTGACTTAAATTTCTAACAGATTTCAAGGGTCATACCAGAATGAATTAAATATCCGAAAATACTATATATAAAGTTTTATAAACACTAGACAATGATATAAATGACAAAAACATCATAAAATAACTTTATATATAAATAAGAAAACAACAGAGCAAAAATATTGTAAAAAGACCGTCAATATTAAAATTTTCACTTCAAAATTAATGTTTCTTAATGAGAAATTTCTTTTAAGTTTGGTCTACACTCCCATAAATATAAGGACTCCAATATTTAGAGATCGGATTACTCTGCATGATCCAAAATTTCAAAGTTTATTATCTTGTATACAATGATTGCTATGGAGAGAGGGAGAATTTATAGCTGAATAAGGAGATGATGTAGTTGACCCAAAGTTCTAAAGGAAGTACCTTTGTGTTCCAGCGATATAGAAAAACAGCGAATTGTCTTTCCTATGTAGGTAGTCTCACATCTACCGCAATTATATTTATTGACAACCGTTGAACATAATGGTATAGGAAGTTTTTCCTTAATTAAAATGGAAAAATTTTCAAATTTTATTTTCAATTAAAAAAATTAATCTAAGTTTGAACTGAGGGAAATTTGTATTTAATACTTTAAATTTTGCGTCTAATTTCATTACTCAGTCTCCCCATAAATGGCAATTTCATATAAAAGATCTCTTTATATGCTGATAATTCAGTAATAGGTTTATTTTGAAATTAACAAAGTTGTTTTCGAAATATATTTTCTATTAAATAATGAGGGACCCGCTCTTCAAAAATAATAATGTAAGGAAGTCAAGTTCTTATGAGAGGTTGAAATATGACGAGTATATTCTTATATCCTCTGTCAAAAAATGTTTTCATTAAGTTAATTTTATAAATATAGAAGATTAATGAGTTGCTTTTAGCCGTTAACCCTGTAAATATAAGTTAGAAATTTGTTGTTTACCTTACATATATTAATATCAAGATAGGCCAAAGAACAATCCTATTCTATTTCAACGGTGAAAGTAATGTTGTTATGTTTAGAGTTAATATATTGTAAAAAAGTATCAACATGCTCAAATACACTATATATATATATATATATATATATATATATATATATATATATATATATATATATATATATATATATATATATATATATATATATATATATATATATATATATATATATTGAATCTATAGGAGGGTGCATGGAACCCCTACTGGGGTTACAATGACATTCTAGTGGGTGCTCTTTGGTTGCATTAGCGACCAACCAAAGTCAAGCAACGCCAACATGGGCACTACAACTGTTGCTACGAAATTAGCAATATAAGAAAGAAAAAACTTTACACACGCCAGGATTCGAACCCATTAACAATAGCGTCGCCGTTAGACAATGTACAGAAGGATCTACCACCGATAGTAGTGCCTTCTGTACATTGTCTAACGGTGACGCATTTGTCAATGGGTTCGAATCCTGGCGTGTGGAAAAAATTTCTCGGTCATATATATATATATATATATTATATATATATATATATATATATATATATATATATATATATATATATATATATATATATATATATATATATATATATTATATATATATATATATATTTATACCAGAATTCCTCGCTCTCACTTCTAATTACTTGATCTGTCTTTCATTCTGTTTCTATTCTCTTTTTGTCTTGTCTATTTTTTATCCCTCGTTTAAATGCTTTTCTATTTTTCTATTTTTGCTAACATTTCTTTTATATTTTAAAACTATTTTTAATATTTTGGGTTCACATATTTTATTATTTTATTTTACCGATGATTTTTTAATTTTGTTCATTCTATTTTAGTACTGAAGATGTATTGTAATAAATACGAAACGTTTACTTTAAAATGAATTTAGCAGTTTTCTTTGCAAGTTTGTTTATATTTAGAATTAGGTTCCCTAAGAAATATATATATATATATATATATATATATATATATATATATATATATATATATATATATATATATATATATATATATATATATATATATTATATATAATTATAGGTAAGGGTACTTAAATATAAAAATAAAATGCGAAAGTAAGTAACCATTTTACATATTTTCTCAATTAATTTGGCTTTAAAATAAAAAAAAAAAGAAAATAGATGAAAAGATAATACATAATACACACAAAATAATTCTTCATAACAATTATAAGTTTAGTTTCTAAGTATGAATATAATATAATGTAATGTTTTTACTTACGTTTCTGTAAAGGACTTTCAAGCACCTACTAGAATTGTTGTAATTTGTAGACATGATCTTCATTTACCTATATATATATATTATATATATA
The DNA here is from genome assembly GCA_009176605.1 of Armadillidium nasatum. Classification (NCBI taxonomy): domain Eukaryota; kingdom Metazoa; phylum Arthropoda; class Malacostraca; order Isopoda; family Armadillidiidae; genus Armadillidium; species Armadillidium nasatum. The sequence continues at coordinate 978 of SEYY01023132.1, read as the reverse complement.
TATATATATATATATATATATATATATATATATATATATAATATATATATATATATATATATATATATATATATATATATATAATATATATAATATATATATATATATATATATATATATATATATAATATATATATATATATATATATATATATATATATATATATATATATATATATATATATATATATATATATATATATATATATATATATATATATATATATATATATATATATATATATATATATATATATATATATATATATATATATATATATATATATATATATATATATATATATATATATATATATATATATATATATATATATAATATATATATATATATATATATATATATATATATATATATATATATATATATATATATATATATATATATATATATATATATATATATATATATATATATATATATATATATATATATATATATATATATATATATATATATATATATATATGTATTTGCCTTGTATCTGCCTACTGAAGATGTAACATGGGAAGAATCATAGTCACTGTTTATAAACTCTTTGTTTTAAAAAAATAAAAAATAAAAAATAAAAATTCCTCAGACGTTTTGTGTATTTATTTTTGATGAATGATATTAATGAAAACGAAAATGGAAGAGGGCAATTAATATTGAAATATACTTAACTTCTGAACATTTCTGCGTATTCTTTTACATGATAAATAATTTTCATAAAAAGGAAAAAAAAACAGCCTAAAATATAATCATTGTGTGGTATAATAAATGGTGATCAATATAATGTGATAATAAGCAATGCAGTATAATGCATTAAAATAATTTTCGGTGTTAAACACAATTGCAAAATTGAACAATAAATAATTGTATTTGCAACAATAGAAAATATAAATTAGCTTTTTATTTTCTGCATTCAAACTATTTAAATTATAATATTCATTATTGCAATAATCATTAACTAATAATTT
>SEYY01023131.1:87500-96929 GCA_009176605.1 Armadillidium nasatum | reverse complement strand
TATATATATATATATATATATATATATATATATATATATATATATATATATATATATATATATATATATATATATATATATATATATATATATATATATATATATATATATATATATATATATATATATATATATATATATATTTCTCACCTTTCTCACCAAGCGCAAAGATTAGGGCAACGCCCTGTCATTTACGAAGCCCCTCCACACGCCTCTGTTCAGGTATACTTCCTCCTCTTCCACTTCTGCAATGGTGCGTCCTCTCTTCAGAATGGCGTCCGACACTCCATCCCTCCATCTCTTCCTCGGTCTTCCCACTGGTCGTCCCCCCTCAGGATGCCAGTCATAAAATATGGCAGGGTATCTCCCACCATCCATCCTCCTGACATGTCCATACCACTTCAGCTGCTGTCTCTCTACCAAGTCCAGTATAGGCGCCACTTCCAATTCCTCCCTAATTTCTGAACTTCTCCTTCTCTCCCATCTGCTCACTCCTACTATCAACCTAAGGACCCTCATTTCTGCAGCCTCCACCCTGCTTTTAGTTCGGGTTGTTAATGTCCATGCCTCCGAACCATACATGAGCATTGGTCGCAGCATCGTTGTGTATACAAGCACCTTCACCTCCTTGGCACGTGTCTATTTCTCAAGAGTGGGTATAATTGCCTCACCCCTCTCGAGAATTTATCAATTCTTTCCTCAATTTCCCTTGCCATATCTCCGTTTGAGTTCACTGTGACCCCCAAATAGCTAAACTTTTCTGCTTCTTTCACCAACGCACCCATCCACTCGTATTACAGTACCATCCTGTACTCTCGAGATTTTCATCACCTCAGTCTTTTCCTTATTTATTTTCATTCCTTCTAGTTGTAGAACATCGAACCACCTATTTATGGCTTCCTGCAAAGATACCATGTCCTTTGACACTACCGCTATGTCATCAGCATACACCATCAACAGACCCACCTCCTCCTCGAGACCCACTTCTCTTATGCATCTATCCATAAATATTATGAAAAGCAGCGGCGATAGCACTCCTCCCTGTCTAACCCCAGCTGTCACATCAAACCAGTCTCCCACACCATATGACGTTCTAACTGCGCTCTTACTTACTTCATACATACCCTTTATTACTCTGATAAGCTTTGGGTCTATTGCATATATATATATATATATATATATATATATATATATATATATATATATATATATATATATATATATATATATATATATATATATATATATATATATATATATATATATATATATATATATATATATTATATAGAAAATATTTTTTTTACAAGATAAACTAAAGTGAAACGTTCAACAAACGCAAAAGTTAAATATGTAAATTAATTAAAACACCTTTTGCATTGAACACTGTTTTTGATGTCGGTAATTAATTATAATTTTTTTTTTTTTTTTTTTTTTTTTTTTTTTTTTTTTTTTTTTTTTTTTTTTTTTTTTTTTTTTTTTAAATACAAAATCGTACGAAGTTGGAACACTATGCTTAAACAAGCGTCCCTTAATCCAAATCCAAATCCTCAAATTGGTGGATTATTTTTATTGTTATGTAATTGATTCTTTTTCTGTCTTTTCTTCATATTCTCAAAACTCTTCGAACATTAGTAAAAGTTTTACCAAAGTTTACCTTTAGTATTAGTAATTTAGATCAATGTTATAAATTTAGGACAATCAGGAATCCATATTTTTGCCGTCAAAAAAGTAAAATAAATTTAAAATGGCTTCGTAAATAACAAAGGCTTATTTTGATAATCACAAATATTTTTAAATTGGGCTTTATTTTCTTGATAAAAATTTTACAGTTAAAACGATAATATTTGTAACTTATGTGTTTAAAATTGTCAACTTTCTAGGACTAACTTCATTATAAAATAGTCGTTAAATTTTGAATTTCAACTCATATGCAAATGAGGCTTATCCCCTTTTGTCTATGAGTCTCCCTATCCATCTGACCTACTTTATATAAGTTAGTATATATACTTATACTGTGTGTATATATTGTAGTTCGGTTAGTATACAAATTATGCTTCGAATATTATAGACGATTATCATTATAAGATTAAAAACGCTTATCAAATAAATGTCATTCTTCTGGTTTATAAAACTTTATTCCATTATGAGTTTCCACAACTCAGAAATTATACATGTACATTTAGAAACATATAACTTACTAACCATTACTAGTTAGGTACAGATTTTGGAATCCAATATAAAAAAATTATGATTAAAAATATATATAAGTAATTATATATTGAACGTTTAAAAATTAAAAATAAATTATTTCATTTAATCATAAAATTATAATATAAATCTAAATATTATTTTCAATAATAGGGTAAACTATTGAATATTTTTTTAAATGTACGAATTTAAATCTAGATAATTTGAAATTTTATTTAAGTTAAACATAAACATAAGAGGGCTAAAAAATATATCACTGTTTATTAATCTTTTATTATTTAATCAATAATAATAAAAATAAGGAAAAATTAAATTTATGTGAATTTGTTTCCTAACATTTAAATATTCAAGTATTTTTAATACAATAAAATTCATTCTACTTATATTTAATGACTGAATACAAAACAAATTCAAAATATCTAAAGATAAATAAATTATAACGAAAACTAAAATTATTTTAATGGGAAAACTTTGGTCAGAGTTAAAAAAAAAAAAAAAAAAAAAAAAAATAAAATAAAATAAAATAAAAACTTTTTATCTTCATTGTAACTTGATCAAGGTTGAAGAGAGGAAAGCAAACGGAGACTATTATAATATGGTGTAAAAGTCCGAAAGATGTTACTCAAAATCCTATTCATCATTCCTGAAAACAGAACAAATAGATAATAATCATCAAATTCAATCATTCGATAGATTTCAAAAGTATGTCAAATCGGTGAAGAATTTTTTCACAATCTGAGGGAAATCATGTTCTGAACCAAAACACTATCGATATTTAAGAAAAAATTACTAATATATATATATATATATATATATATATATATATATATATATATATATATATATATATATATATATATATATATATATATATATATATATATATATATATATATATATATATATATATATATATATATATATATATATATATATATATATATATATATATATATATATATATATATATATATATATATATATATATATATATATATATATATATATATATATATATATATATATATATATATATATATATATATATATATATATATATATATATATATATATATATATATATATATATATATATATATATATATATATATATATTCTCCAAAAATTATTTCGTTTTCTTTAAATCTGTTTTCATTCTCTCAAAAGTTATTAAGGGATACTATCCTTTAATAAGAAGAAGAATAATAAAATTAATATTTTATTTTATTAATTGAAGACAAATTAAAGCTAAAAATAATGAATGTTTAAAATATTATTAATTTAATTAAGGCCTTATAAGTAACAATTAATTCTAATTATGTAGCATAATTTTTGTATTAATTCTTACCTAAATAAAACTGGAAAGAAGAAAAAAAAATTGTAAATATTTTGTTGCACAGTTTATGGACTTGAAGCACAAATCATTTTGTTAAGCATTAAGGTTAATGAAATTGGCTGTTATATCTATAAAATCTCTTAATTAAAATCTTAAATATTTTTATTTTAAATAAAAAATATATAAAGTTAAAAATAGAAATATATATTATCCAAATTTACGTCTACAAGGCATAAAATTTTATTATACATTACGACTCTGCAATTTATCAAACTTTGAATTTATACTAATTTTTCCAGTTTTTTTTTTTTTTTTTTTTTTTTTTGTAAGACTCAAATTTACCTAAATAAAAACAATTTCAATGCATATTTTAATGGACCAGAAAAATCAGTGATAATATACCTATTACTATTAAAATTACTTTTTTTTTAACAATATATTGTTATATTCTCAGCTTATATATATATATATATATATATATATATATATATATATATATATATATATATATATATATATATATATATATATATATATATATATATATATATATATATATATATATATATATATATATATATATATATATATATATATATATATATATATATATATATATATATATTATATATATATATATATATATATATATATATATATATATATATTTATATATATATATATATATATATATATATATATATATATATATATATATATATATATATATATATATATATATATATATATATATATATATATAGCAAAGTGTATTATTACTCTAATCTCAATACTCCATAACACTTAAAAATATATCATAAAATAGTTAAGGAAAAAAATTAATTTTCATATTACGATAAAACTAAATTCAAATTTGAAGTTACCGGTAGTTCAGAGGGTCAAGAGAGTTTCTCTGTCTTAAGAATCGAGGTTTCCACTTCATTCTCACGTATGCAAATCGAGGTTGGAATCTATGATTTAGTTACCTAACCGGACACAAAAATTGTCCTTTGTAGATTTTCTGTAGTTAATAAATTAATTACAGTTTACGCCATGGTGTATTATTACACTAATCTCAGTACTCATACATCGCTAAAAAATATAGCCAGTACTTACAACAGTAAACGCTCTTCCAATATTGAAATATCATATTCTCTCCAATTTTTCTTCTAGGAAAGACAAACTCCGCCATCAAGGATTAGAAACCATGTAAACCAATGGTCTAATAATACGCTTGATTTGACTGAGCAGGAGTAGGGTTTCCGTATCTAAACCCAAATAATCTGTTTATTAACTTCACTACTTGGTTAGGAATTGCGTTTAACTCAATTTCCACTTGTAGAACCGCAAGCCTCGAATATTTCTCTGCTAGAGATTGGAGGTGAAATATATATATATATATATATATATATATATATATATATATATATATATATATATATATATATATATATATATATATATATATATATATATATATATAATATATATATATATATATATATATATATATATATATATATATATATATATATATATATATATATATTTCCAAACTTTCAAGTGGAAAAAAGAATTAATGAGTATTTTACTAATATTTCAGACTCACTCTTCATTTTCCTACTGATCCCCACCAAAAATATACTTAGAACTCCAATACATAGAATCACTTAACATTCTAACTTAAAAGGAAAATTCCTACTATATTTGAAAATGCATTCCCCCAATGCCAGTTCATTCTTATAAATTATAACTCCCTCTCTATTCATACTTTCTTCAGACACAAGGAATCTCACCCAATGCTTCTCAGATCCTCATTAATTTATTTATTTAAGTGTGTCAGCTGTAATGCGGCGTATGTAGGACAAACTGATCTACAAATAAAAGTCACGATTGATGAGCATAAAAGAGTTTCCTTTAGAACGGAAACTTAATCTTGTCTCATATATATATATATATATATATATATATATATATATATATATATATATATATATATATATATATATATAATATATATATATATATATATATATATATATTATATATATATATATATATATATATATATATATATATATATATATATATATACTTTTTAATTTCATTTTTAAGATGTGTTAAGTAACATCCACCAAAATGTTTTTTGATATTATTCTATTTGTGGAAGGAGGGATAAAAAATATACTTGTTCTACTCTTAAGAAAAAAATAAAAAGTTATAGTAAATATATAATTGAAAATATTAAATAAAATATTAAATTAAAAATAAAAACTTTTACCATTTTCAAAAAATAAATAATAAAATTTAAAATACAACGGTAACTAATATTTTTTAAAACAAAGTAAAGTAAATAAATTTACTATATAATATTCAAAACTGAAATAATTATTTCTATAAATATATTTCAAATATTTTTTTTTTTTTTTTTTTTTTTTTTTTTTTTTTTTTTTTTTTTTTTTTTTTTTTTTTTTTTTTTTTTTTTTTATTTTTATATATAATATTAATATATATAATATATATATATATATATATATATATATATATATATATATATATATATATATATATATATATATATATATATATATATATATATATATATATATATATATATATATATATATATATATATAATTATATATATATATATATATATATATATATATATATATATATATATATATATATATATATATATATATATATATATATATATATATATATATATATATATATATATATATATATATATATATATATATATATATATATATATATATATATATATTTATATATATATATATTGCTGCATTATTAGTATTTTACATTGCATATTAATATGGCTAAACCTCACAAAAATAAATGTTATATGAATTTAGGTTTTGTCGTGAGAAATTTTATCTGTTGTCTTTCAAAGCGGGATTTTAACTTTTACTTTATCATGTGTTTGCGTTAAATGATTTTTATTTTAAATTGTTTCAATCTTTGTTCTGTTTTAATGAAAGAGATTTATTCATGTAATGATTATTTTTTAAATATTTTACTGGGAAGATCACCTATAATTTCCGTTCTAGTGGTGGATTATATGTCTACGTAAACATTAATATTTCTGTATTATGTCTTAAAAATTTTGAAATCGAATAATTTCGATGTTTTGTGGATTAAAATCTATTTTCCTTTTACTAAAATGATCTTACGTTTCTTCTACTGTTCTCTAAATGGAACAAATTTTTCTACACTTTTTAAATATCTCATTACTTCTTATGAGACTGTTACATTTTCTCATCCGAATAATGACGCCCTCTTTTTAGATGTATTTCAATGTACACAGCATTGAATGGTTGGGTTTCTCTCATACTGATCCAGAAGGGGAGGAGGCTGAATCAATCAGAAATCTCAATGATCTGGGGCAACTGATTAAAAGAAACTATTCAAATTCTAGGTCGTTTCAACCAATTTTTCAACACCTTTCACTACTGATCGTCCTTCTCTCAATATTAAAATGAACTAAAATCGCTCCTATTCGTAAATTTGATGACAAAACTTATATCTCTTAATTTACATGCTTTCTTTCCAATAATTCCATCCTCTTCAAACTGTATCTTTGAATTTATACTGATTTTTCCGAAGGTTTTTTTTTCAAGACTCAAATTTACCGAAATAATAATAATAATAATAATAATAATAATAATAATAATAATAATAATAATAATAATATTCGAAAATCGAGAAATAATTAATATTCAGCTAAAAAGAAAAATTTACGATAATATGCAAAATAAAAATTCAATGCAAATATTAATAACTTCACAAAAATCAGCTTTAAAATACCTATTACTATTAAAATTACTATTTTTTTTATATAATAATATATATATATATATATATATATATATATATAATATATATATATATATATATATAATATATATATATATATATATATATATATATATATATATATATATATATATATATATATATATATATATATATATATATATATATATATATCGAAAGTTCTAAGAGGAAAAAAGTATTAATGAGTTTCTTATAATATCTTCAGACCTCATTTGTCATTTTCCTATTGTACCTAAGCAATAAATATACTTAGAACTCCAATACATAGAATCACTTAACATTCTAACTTAAAAGGAAAATTCCTACTATATTTGAAAATACATTCCCCCAATGCCAGTTCATTCTTATAAATTATAACTCCCTCTCAATTCATACTTTCTTCAGACACAAGGAATCTCACCCAATGCTTCTCAGATCCTCATTAATTTATTTATTTAAGTGAGTCAGCTGTAATGCGGCGTATGTAGGACAAACTGATGTACAATTAATTAAAAGTGAAGATTGATAAGCATAAAGGAGTTTCCTTTAGAACGGAACTTCATCTTTTTGTATATATATAATATATATATATATAATATATATAATATATATATATATATATTATATATATATATATATATATATATATATATATATATATATATATATATATATATATATATATATATATATACCTACTTTTTATTTTATTTTTAAGATGTTAAATTAACATCCACCAAAATTCTTCGACAAGTTTAAAATTATTGAAGATGTGAAAGAGTGAATGAAAAATATACTTTTTCTACTCTTAAGAAATAAATAAAAAGTTATAATAAATATATATCAAAAATATTAAAATAAAATAATTAAAAATAAAAATAAAAAAAAAAAAAAAAAAAAAAAAAAAAAAAAAAAAAAAAAAAAAAATTTTTTAAAAAAAATTAAAGTAAATAAAATTATTAAAAATATCATTTAAAACTGAAATAATTATTTCTATAAATATATTTCAAATATTTTAATTTTTATTTCAACATATTATTTTCTATAAATATATTTCAATTAATTTTTCATACTTTTAAATTGCTTATAGTATAATAAGATATATATATATACTATATATATATATATATATATATATATAATATATATATATATATATATATATATATATATATATATATATATATATATATATATATATATATATATATATATATATATATATATATATATATATATATATATATATATATATATATATATATATACTATATATATATATAATATATATATATATATATATATATATATATATATATATATATATATATATATATATATATATATATATATATATATATATATATATATATAATATATATATATATAATATAATATATATTATAATTTTTTTTTATGGTATCGGTAATATCGGTATCGGCATATTTTCCGATAAGTATCGGTATATCGGTATCGGTATCGGTATCAATTTTTTAAGAGTAATATTAGTATCGTATCGGTATCGGTAGTAGTATCGGCATATTTTCCGATACCGATCGGTATATCGGTATCGGTATCTGGTAATTTTGGTATTATCGGTAAAAATTTGGTATCGCTCCTAATTTAATATATATATATATATATATATATATATATATATATATATATATATATATATATATATATATATATATATATATATATATATATATATATATAATATATATATATATATATATATATATATATATATATATATATATATATATATATATATATATATATATATATATATATATATATATATATATATATATATATATATATATATATATATATAAATGTATTTTTAAAAATAAAAAAAAAAATCTTATAAAAATTTTATAATGTGAGTAAATTTTATTTTTTTATTGCGGTTGAAAGAATCGTACGTCTGGCAATGTCTCTTTTTAAAAAAATAAATTTATCGAAATTGGAATAACTTAAATTTCGGTGATGACTAAGAAAATTTTAAAAAGATGTGAAATATATATATATAT